>KL275170.1:0-22221 GCA_000699545.1 Podiceps cristatus
CCCGTGCGCGGGGCCGCTCTCTGGGCCCCCCGAGCGCACGCACGTGCTGTGGGTGCTGCTGCCAGTTCCCCTGCCGTGGGTCTGTCCTGTCCTGTCCGCCCGATCTGCACCCGCCTTCAGCTGCCAGGGAGGAGGGAGCTGGCCCCGGGCTTGGCAGCAGACGTTCGCTTGATGGTACCAGAAAGAAAATAATAAGGATACTTCTTAGGAGGCAGGTTTTCTTATTTGCCTGTCTTAGATTTGCAGGCAGGGATGGTTGCGCTAAAAATAAAAGCCGATAAAGATACGGCTGCAAATTTACAACTGCCACGTTAAAGCTACTTGTGGAATACAGAATACAGTAGACCCTTAGATGCACAATTTAAAGTGAGTGTTTTCAGACATACAATTTTAATTGGTCTATCTGGCCAGAGATAAATAAATGTCATCTTCTCGTTACTGTCAAATGCATGATTTCTTGCTTTAATGCAGCAAAACTAAACAGTTTTAATTAGAATATGCAACCATCTATGGTACAGCATTGTAAATCTTGCAGAAATTAAGCATCCAGTTGATGGGCTGTTTAATTTCATATTGCTTCCTGAAGCTTTTCTTTAACTCTGGAAAAAATGGGGTCATTTAACCCTGGCAAAATTCAGGTCATTGTATGATCTGTTTGGTGGCTGTCGGCAGGAGGACTGCTGTGAATCAATAACCTCGTCTCCTGTCAGATGGCTGGCGGGTGAAAAGCATCCCTGGTGATCCTGAAGACGGTCGTCTTTAAGTGGTGCATCTGGCTGCATAGTGGTAAAGGGGATTTCTTGCACTTCTAGGACTCTTGAGTTGCTGTGTAAATTGATAATAGAACTAGAGTTTTGATGGATTTATTGTATAAAACCACTAAAAAGGCTTGCAAACTGGGGGGAAATAAAACCAATGTGTGTTTTCCCAGTTTCATAGGAGAACTGCAGCTTAGGTTCATTAATTGTTGCTTGTTAGCTTCATTTTATTTTTTCTATTGCAGTAGCGGCATCCCTTCTTTTATGTTTGTTCTCATTTTCTACCTATTGCTCTCTTTCCACTTTGCTCAGAAAATTTTGGGAAAATTCCCATACCAAATTGTTTTCTGGGATTATGGCTTGCTCAGGAGGGAAGCTTGGTTCCCAATTGGAGGAGACAGGCTTGAAACTCAACAGCTGATTTAATAAAATGGCTCTGTGCAAAAGAGAAGAAAGGTTCATTCCTTTGAATGGGCTGGTAGGAAGCTGCTAAATATTCATCACAGAAGCCAATGGCAATTTTATCTGTTTAATTGTCTTGTTTAACAAATGTGGGGAAGCGTGACCTGAGGGCCAGCTGGCATGCCTCGGTGTAGCTCCCTCAGCTTTGCTGGAGCCATCTGCAACAGAGAGCAGATCATCTCATCTAGTTGCAGGTGTGAAACTTCAGAATAACCGCTCAGCTTTGCTCCTTATTTGATTGGTTCCCAAATAAATTTAATTGTTATCTCCCATTTACCCTCTGTGTTTCCTCAGTGGAGTTCGATAGTGTTGTCCTGGCAGATGGGTTTTATGTGAGACCTTAGTATGTGGGGCTGGGAGGGCCATGTGCAGAGAAGTATATATGTGATTAATTGGCAGTCTCTAATGGAAACAAATTGAATCTATCGGAGATGTTTCCTGTAAAGCTGAAGTCCTGAGCACTTTGGTGGAGGCTGGGATGGTTCAACTGAGTCAGCAGGCTCCTGCACGCAGCCGACCATCAGCAGCTCCGTACAAGTGCTAGTGGGATGGACCTTCCTGAAATGCCTTGAATCGGGGCCTCTTCTGTGGCCAGAGGGGAGGAGGAGCCGCCAGCTTGCGGTAAATGGTCAGAAATGCATGTACATGTGTGCTTGGGCACCCTGCCCAGGGTCAGACACAGCCAGGACGTGGTCCAGTGCTCACCGCCAGCTCTGCCAGCCTGCCGGGATGGGAGCGTGGGTACAGCACCGGGAGCTGCCTCGCTGGGGCCGGGCGGGTGGTCTCATGGTGCTGGTGCAGACGGTAGAAGTAGAGTGTGCCAAGGCCCTGTGGCTGCTATTTCTTATCAAGAGATCGCTAAACCCAAAGGCTTTCTAGGTGCATGGCCCTGTTTAGGTGGGGAGTGGGACGGTGGCCTGAAAGCCCGTGTGTGCTGGCCTCCCAGCAGAATGTGGGCTGATAATTAAAAAAAAAGACAGGTGACATCACTAAAGTAGTTTTTTTCCTCATAAGCCACAGCTCTTTGACCCCAGCTGAATCTGTTGAAGCAAACACTGCAGAGTGGAGGTGCCTCTGGCAGGCTAAGCAGGAAAGCATTGCTTGCTTTCTGAAGGTGGAGAAGCTGGCAGAGAGAGCGGCCAAGGGACAAGCCATGAGCCCTTTGCAGGACTCGCTGTGGTGAGTCCAGGTCCCCAGGTTCTGCTGCCAGGCTGGACTTCGTCTCGTCCCCAGCCACAGCCAGGTTGTGGGGCTGGGAGGCTGTGCTGCTGCCACGTGGTGAGGGAGGGGGAGCTGAAGCTCTGGTTTAGAGCGCATTAGCGTGGCTGGACCCCCAGAATGGGGCAGAAGTTGTGTTTAACAGTTGTGCTGCTTAAACCCTCGTGTTCACGTGGGAGCATCTGTCTAAAATGGAAGCCAAGGGCTACTCCTGCAGTCGACTGCTCCGGGGTAGAGCCTGCGCTTCTTGCAGGGAGGCTGTGGACGCAGCAGTCAGATTTTGGTTCAGATTTCTTTGATTAAGATGACTTTCTTCTAATGCATTAAAAGAATGGAATCCAGACTTATTTGGATGTGTGCGGTGGTGAAGAGGTCTCCTTTGGGCTTTGCTCCGCTTGGGAGGCCTACTTTGTGTCCTTGAGCTCCTACCCTGGAATGGGGGCCTTGCGTGGGGACCAGGAGCGAGCGTGCACGTGGTGCGCACGCAGCCGAAGGCCGCCGCCCCGCGTGGGTCGTGCATCCTCGGCAGCTCCTCTGCCCGTGTGTGTGCCGCGTAGGCTGCAGCGGGGATGGCCCGGATCTCCAGCCTCTCCCTTACCTCTGCGCTGCTGGGTGGTTTCGTGGCTTGTCCTCAGGAAGGGGTCTGGTGGCGTGTGGGAGCTGGGGTCTTGCAGTGCTCCGAGGCCTCTGCTGAGAGCTGATTTTGGCGGAAAACACGAGTGTTTTGAGCCTTGTAAGCCTGGCTGTTTTCTCTCCTGATGGCTGGCAGGTACCTGAGGGCAGCAGGCATTACTTACCCAGGCATTACCATCTGCCTTTCTTCCTGATAACGGTAAAAACTCTTACAACACTTACTCATGGCCTGTAGCTAGTCCTGGTTCCGGGTGAGGAGTTTTAAGGGCTGTAAGAGTACAGCCCCAAATGCACTTCAGGTACTTAACAGATATTTATAAGCCTCTGCAAGGTGTAATATTTTAAGTTCTGTGTGCACAGTTTCAGCACCTGTCAGGAGCAGGATTTACACTCCCCTTCTGCTGGCCCATTGAAGGTGGGGGGTGGAAACCCTCCCCCTGGAGCTCTTAAATTTTCCCGTGCCTGAATTTGGCTTTGTTTCAGTAGCTGTTTGTCAAGCTACTGCCCACAGCAGCAACAGCAATCACCTTCTGAACCGCATTTACCGACTTCGGAGGCATTCATACCCCTGCCAGGCGGCCGGTGATGGAGCGGTTCGAGCAGGTAGTGCCTGGCGTCAGGCTCGGGGCTGGAGAGGGGCGCAGCGGCGTGCGCAGTCGTGGCCCTCATGCCACTCTGCAGCAAAACTGGCATGAAGTAATCTCCCCTTTCTTACAGCCTGGGTGGCTCTTTAATCCCAAATGTTGATTTAATCCCAGGAGGCTTTTGCTGAGCTGCCAGCGAATCTTCCTCTTTAGAAAAGGCAAATGTTTCTTACTAATGACTATTGTGTTGTGTGTGCCCCACCTCTGTGTATTTTATTGGTATGTATCATAGCAGCGAGAGAGGACATAGATACGAGCAAACAGCATGAGCCCCGCAGTCACAGTGGTAATAATGGTTTGTACCTGTCACTGCTGGCCTCCTTGGGGCTTCCAGTGCTCCTGCTTTCTGCCTGCGGTTGTTGGATGCACTTTAAGCTGTTCACGTCCCTGAAAGCCTGATTTGTTAACTTTTCTCTGAAAAACTGGCCCGAGATGACTTACTTTGGTGTCCCTTTTCTCACCGCTGGAAGACAGCTGCAGTGGTTTAGGAAGGGGCAGCTGCTGAGCAGCCTATTGCAACACACAATTTTAGGAGAGGAAGAGGAGTATCGACGTGAAATTACTGAGGGAGTTCACGTAGTTGTAGTATGACTCCCGGGCCTGGGACCGAGTCGGTGTGATGGGGCTGATGTATTTCTCACTGCCACAGTGCTGTGGGATTGTTTAGTGACTGTGAGCGGTCAGCAGCTTGGCTTTAGAGTTCTTGTGAAAAATGGCACCATCAACAGCGCAGCAGCCCTCGCGCGCCGGGCTGGGGAATATACAGCCTTGTCCTTTATCCCAGCGTTGTCATTACTCATCAATAAGGAGGCAGCTGTTAGGATCCCATCCATGGTGGGGAGGGAGAGGTTTTAAATCATACTCTTTGTTTTAAATCATCCCTTTATTTTAAATCTTCCCCTTTGTTTTAAAAACAAAGATATGAAAAAAGGTGTGGTGTTACAGTTCCGGTGCAGAAATCGGTGCTAGCCTCTTCCTGAAGGTGGGTCCCCAGGTTTAGCGCTGTGGGCGCAGCCTCATCAGAGGGGAGCAACAGCAGTGTGCTGGGCGGGTGCTCGCGGGTGCGTTCGGATGTGGCTGTGCAGTGGTGTGTCTGTGCTGCTGTGAGTTCCCCGGCTTGGGAACCCCTGGCCTGGGAGGGACTGGGGGACCAGGGAGCTGGAAACTGGGAGAAAGCTACGGCTGCGAGATTCTCGTGCTTACGCATCTGGTGCTGCTGAGCTGCCTTAAGACAGTGTGTCTCGCTGAATGACAAAACCATTTCTGTTAGCTTTACTGATGTCCTTCCCTGACCGCTGAAGGCAAGCTGACATTCAGGGGAGGTTCTCTGAGAAGACATTTGGTGCTGCAGGCTGTTAGTTTGGGAGCTGGAGAGTTTGGGAAAACTACACAGCCTCTCTGTGTCCAACAGCTTCTGAAAATAATTTGCATTAGTGTCTATCGCTCTTCTGTCACTCAGAGTTGAAGAATAGCTTTGAAGAGGAGGAGGAAAAAAAAAAAGTTTTACTTTCCTTTTTCATCTAGGCCTTTGGGAGGAACAGTCATATATGTGCCGTCACTCTAATGCATCTTGCTTCTCAAAGTAGCTCTATAAAATACTGCTCTGTCTTCCAGCTATGGCAGGTGTGCAGGAAAGCTTGGTAATTGTCTATTGGAATGACTGTAGAGTTAAATTGTCTACAGCTTCTTGCTCCTGTCTTTATCAGACAGATGAGAGAGGAGGGGCGGTTGCTCCTTAGTTGAGCATCCCTGAATTTTTAGCTCTGTCCCTCCTGGCCTGTGAGCCTCAGTGGCCCGTCTGTGAAACAGGTAGCGAACAGGGGTGCAGCGCTCTGGGTGGCTGCTGATCCTCCTGCTCTTGGGAACGCTCGGGGCTGCAGCTCTCTAGGGTGAGGATGTGATCCATATGGCTCTTGCTTTGGTTCTTACCTAGACAGCAAAGTAACTGTAGTGATTAGGTGAGACTTGGTGCTGCTTTACTATCTTGCTTGTATTGTAAGAGTAAATATTTAAAAAAGAAAACAGGATACAAACCCGTGTAAATGTCCAGGAGTCTGAGGTCTGGCTTGGATGATTCCCATTAAGGGAAAAGGGAGACTGGTTTTGCACTGCCTTTCTCCATTTGTTGGTCGCGCTTCACCTCTGAGGTCCAGTTTTGTGGAAGAGTATCACGCATTGGAGGACGACAGCAGAAGTCCCTGCCATGGACTTCATGAAACAGTGGCTTCCCCTTCATGATGGAAGAGCCCCAAAGTCTGGTTTTCTTTTAGATGTTGTAGCATTGATTAGCTTTGAATAGTTATTTGTGGCCTTGAGGCCATTCTGTGGTATGGTTAGAGCTTGAGGTGATGTTCTGCTACTTGGAATGGCTTATTTAGAGAAGATGACCTCAAGAACAGATTTCTTAGCTGAAGATAACCAGCTAAATAATTTTAGGTTGCTGGCCTTCCTTGTGCGTGTGCAACAGTTTTCTCTCTGTTAAATGCACTGATTAATCAATAATTGTTTCACAGGAGTAAAAACCCTTGCTATGGAATGAAAATCCTTCTCCCCCGCTCGAGGTGACTAGAATTCTGCCTTACTGTGTGGTGAAAGCTGGCATACCCAGATGAACTAAATGCGTGTAAGCTTACAGTGGGCCAGCAGCTGAGATCTGAGGGAACTCACAGCAGTGAGCTGCTTTTTATATTGATGATGATGTTTAAGGCTCAGACAAGGTCCTACTGCAATAGGTAGGACTTGCTGTCCAGCGTTAGGGACCCAGTGGCTTTAAATGAACTGTGTTTTTGGGGAAGAAGTCTGCATTTTGATTCCCTCCCTTTATTTTTTACTTCATGGAAATCTAACTCTGTGGTGATGCTATAATTTAATCATCGA
Source organism: Podiceps cristatus (assembly GCA_000699545.1). Taxonomy (NCBI): domain Eukaryota; kingdom Metazoa; phylum Chordata; class Aves; order Podicipediformes; family Podicipedidae; genus Podiceps; species Podiceps cristatus. The sequence goes on from KL275170.1 coordinate 6,593, forward strand.
GATTACAGAAGAACTCATAAAAGAGTAAGAACTAGAGATCAAACTGTTGGCATGGCAGTCTAATGCTTTTGTGTTGGCAAAGGCTCAAGAGAGAATTCAAGATTTTCTGTGTGAAAAAAAGGTTAATTGATATTTGGGAAGAGCCTAAATGATGTTTCATTCAAGAGTGCTTGTTATTGTTTGAAATTTTAAAGATACAGACTTTTATCTGATCTGGAGAGAAAAAAATCCAGCTGTCATTTTACAGTGTTGGCAATGTAGCAGATGAAAGCTGCAAGAGAGCTCGAAGGCTGGAGTTGCGTTGCTAGACAGCGATGTTCAGGAGGCGAAGCCTTGTGCGGGCGAGTCCTGTGTGGGCATGCGGCCCTGGAGTGGGAATGCAGTGTGAAGCAGCGGCCTGCAGCTCCGGGCGAGACGGAAACAGTGCTGCTGACCTTTTTGCAAACCGCTTTGTGCCCTTAATGGGAAGTGATACACTAAAGCTGTGCGAGAGTATCGAAAGACGTGTGTTTAGATGGTCAGTTAGTGAAGGAAGAAATACTGTCTGCAAGACTGTCCTGCCAAAAGCAGAGTATAGTTAGTGCTTTCTTAAACACTTCATCTTCTGTTCTTGTTTGTCCTCAAAAGCTGATTAGTTACTCCAGATTTATGCTGGTGCTGCAGCAGGTGCCCCATGGCCATCGCAGATTTGTGTCTCCAGACCTTGTAAGCTGGGTGGAGATGTCCGTTCAACGGCGTCTCTGGAAGGATGCTGTGGGCCACTTACCAGCAGTGACCTCCACTGGAAGGAGATACGCTATTAGTTGATGAAGATGTACTGGGCCTTCTAAGAAAATGTTATGGTAGGCATCTGTTTTCACCTCTGTGTTATTTGGGAGGATGTGCTAACTCCTCCGGAGGGACAGCATCCTCTAAATGACCGTTAAGGGGTGTGAAAGTCCTGTTCTGGCCAAAAGATGGAGTTTCGTTTGAAAACATGATTCGGCTGCTGTCAAACATGGTACTGTGGGTTTGAAGCCCCTGTTGAATGGGTGGGGTATCTCCCATTGACTTTGGCGTGTGGTGCTTCATGCCCTTGAGATCATGTGCCAAAATCCCAGCCTACGCGAGGGATCACACAATTTACGTTGCAAGGTCAGAAAAGCGTCACAGTGAATCCATCTCGCTTTTCATGCTGCAGTGGCTGAAGCCTGCCTGCAGCCTCCCCTCCAAAACGGGCGGTCGTGGGAAGTCTGGCAAAGGCTCCTCCTTTGGTGTCCCTCTTCCTGTAGGTAAAAGACCTTGTTGGCTGTCACACTGAGTACTTCAACCGTGATGTAGTGTACAGGAGGTTACTAATTGCTTACTGGGAAGTTACTTGCGCATTGCTGCTCAATAGGGTACAGTCTACCAAGTATAGGCTAGATATCGTGATGTGTTTTTATTTTGCAGTGTTGCCTAATGATTGTTTCTTCTTGGAGATGGGCGTATTATTAAAAGGGCTGAGTACTTTTGCAGTCAATATTATGTACAGTTAAGCATGCTGAGGTCAGCACAATTGAATATCATGCTTCAGGGTGGAATGTGATTGCTGGAGAGATCAGAAAACAATTTCTATCCCCATGTAGAGCATTACACAATTGGCTGGATACATTATAGTTTCCCCTGCAGCATGAAAGCAATGCTCTGAGAGGCTGCTGGATTAAGTAATGCTGACATTTCTGTAAATACCCATGTAATAGTTTAAAAATGTTTAAGAGTATTAATGATTTTATTTTCCCAGCGCTTCTGATATGCAGGCAGGAGCATTCTGCCTGTTGGCTGACAGGGTGGTGCAGAGGCTTGGAGACTGGGGCAAGAGGGCAGTGGTTAGGATTAGGAACAAAAGTCAAGTCCTTGAACTCCGTGTCTTGCGCAAAGACCAGAAACTGCCTGTGCACCGGTCGTTTGCTTCGGTCGGATGTGTCTCCTGTGCTGCCGCAGCAGTTGGGTAGTGTGTGTGCAGTGTGGTTCTCCTTCGGCCCTCTGTTTGAAGCTTGGCTGTTTTGTGAAGTCTAAAAAACTGTCTGATCGGCTGATCTGTGGCGATAAGTCAGGCAGAGGTCCCTGGCTGCCTCCTGCCTGTCTGCTCGACTCAACTGCCGCTTCCTGTTTTCAAGCGTGGCTGCCAGCTCCTCAAGGCAGGATGAAGTGTTCCTCTGTAGATGGATCTTCACCACCAAGGTGCAAGTAATACGTGACTTCCCATTTTAGAGATGTACCGCAGCTCCAAGAACGAGCAAGTTGCAATCTTGAGGTAGCATCCGTCACAAGTAGGAAAATGTTAGTTATTTAGGTGTTGTACAGAAACGCTGATAACCTGGGACAGCCAGCCTTGCTCTGTGATGGAAACCAGTTCGTTTTACACCGTAGAGGAACTGAACTGTTTTCTGGCTGGGGCTGTCTCTGTGAATCAGCCAGAGAGAGATGGAGAAGACTGACAGGCCATTCTGCAGCAAGCGGCTTGTAGGTGTGCTGTGAAGGTCTGTGTACGTTCGGTGTTGTGCCCAGAGGAAACTCTAAGACCATTGAGATCCAGGTTGGAGCTCTTTGAAATGACTGTAACAGTCACGTACAGAAACTGCAAGATTTACCTTTTATTTTGCCAGATTTTCCTTTATCAATTCTTTATTTTACTTTTCACTGAATACCATCAGTGTTTTATGGGGGCTGTTGTGTTGCGTTCTTTTTTTACCAGTAAGGTGAATGGGACTTCTGCTGTTGTAATAAATGAAACTAGAAATCGGGATCTCCACTGTAATTGTATTTTTCAAGCAGTTCAGTAGAAACCTGAGGAGGTGTGGCAAAAACCTGAACAAAAATAAATAGCAGCGTTGAACCAGTTTTAGCTTGGAGTATAGCAAGTGAATTGGGAAGCAGGCACTCAGCAGCAGGTTCTTCCAAAGCATTTTTTTCTTTCTTGTAACGTCCTTGCTTGATGGTTCTGAGTGATTCACATTTTTAAAAGCAGTTTTTCCTTCACAGTGCTTCTATGCTCTTGACCTACTCTTGCTAAAATCCCTAAAGAAACAATAAGCAAACATACTGTAAGTGAAAATGTCATATTATAAACCCTTGAAAGTGAAACCATAACAAAAAGAATACTCATATCCTCATTGTTCTTGTGGGATGGCAGTTTGAGATACACTGTCGGAATAACAATGATCTGTTTCGTGTAGAAGGTCAGCTCAAAACTAAGGGTGAGTTGGAAGAAGGGGAAAAAAGAAATGCACATTGTTTGCCTCTCCTCCTGATCATACAGCATGTTCTCGTACATCTCGAGGATTGTGCTGTAGATGTAGTTCCCTACTGCTTTACAAACGCTTTTTGAATGCGGTGAGATGACATCCGTGTCAGATGGGAGAGGAACATATAGCAGATGGTGTACCTCTCCTGAGGCACTGGGCGGAAGGAGATAATTTTGCAGGTCACAAAACCAGAGAATAACTTCTTCAGAATTAAACTTTCATTGGGGATTTAAAAATAAATATTCAAGAACCTTCCTTGGAAACTACTTAACACAGACAGCTACGAACATTTGTTTGCCATGTTCCATTTCCAGACCCAAACGTACTGCCAGTCACCTTGGAAGACAATGCCGGGGCTCTGACAGCTCATGCGAATGTCCTTTTTGACTCCAGATCCCAGGTAACGTGTACAGCTAGCTCTGCATCTTACTGCGGCTGAACACATTGTACCTCTGGTACCGTGGCACTGGGGAAACGTGGGGAGCAGTGGACACGCCTGGGGTATCGCCTTGATGTTGGAGGGTGTGACAGGGACCCAGCCAGGTCTGCGCTCCTGGCTCCTGTGCCAGGCTTGAGAGTGGGCTGGCACTGTGGCTTTGAGTGGGGAGGCTTCTTAGCATGAAAGCTGCTTCACCCGGAGAATGAGGTTAATAATGCCGTCTCTCTTGGAGCGGGTGACGCCTGTGAGATTTCATAAGGAGGGATAGTGTTTTGAGGGTTTAAGGCAGTGTATTATAGACGAAGCACACCAGCAGAACTGGTTCGCTGGTTTGAATGCAGTGAAATGGGACTCTTGTTTATCAGCTGTAGCATGCTTTTGTGGAGGTAATCCAGCTGCTCTGACAGTTAGTTTGCACAAAACTGCGGTGATAAGCTCCACGAGAGAGCGGCAGTTGGTCATGGGAATAGTTGCAGGTCTTCACAGGAGTCCCTCAACCATATGTGAGAGCCAGGCGCAAACCCTGGCTACTCTGTTGGTTCCCTGCGCGTGTAGTCTCGGCAGCATGCGAAGCACTTACTTGGAGGCTGGTCGTGTCGTCACTGGTGAGTGTTTGCTGCAGTGTCCTTGTCCATGGGGTACCTGACAATGACAACAAAAAAGACATTTATGGCCACGAAACTAACTACTGAGCCTGCAGAAATTCATGGTGGCAATATGCCTTTGAAAGAAAGAAAAAAAAAACCTTCAGTGACCTCTTCCTTAGCTTTTGGGAGGCTTTACCAGACTGTACGTGTCCAGAGCTCGCTGGAAAGAACTCCTTGTCCCCAAGAGCATCTTTGTATGAAGACTGTCAAGTTTCCCAGGATCTTTACTCTTCCTTGTAAGCCTGCTGTCGGGATGACTCGCCAAGGTGGAAGGACTGCTCATCTTTGCAGATTCTGAAGGTGTTTGCTGTGGCTTCAGTTGAGCTTGAACAGGCACCAGACACCTGGGAGGTGGAAGAGGCTCTGCTTTCTTTTGGAATCGCCCTGACAGTGCTGCTGGGTTTTCCCATTCTCCTAGCTGGCATCATTAGGCCCGTCGCAGGATGAAACCATTTGTGTGTCATTGGTAGCGCTTCCATCGCTCTCCTCCACTGTTGTCCCTCTTGTAAAACCCATTCAGTGTTGCTCTGTGGGAGCTCTGTGCTCTTTAATTGTTTGTCATCATGGGAATTGCTTGTTCTAAAATCAATTACAACCTGACAAAACTGATCTGCCTTATTTACAAATACATCCATCTGGTTGTGGACTGCCTGATATCACTGCCAGAATAATATGAGGCCTTTATTGCTGCTGCTGAATTATTGAGGAGTTTCTGTGCTGACATCGTCTGGAGTCGCACAATGGTTTACTGCATGTTTGTTCTTTGTAGGGAAGAGGGAATTAATGTTTAAAGTAACATGTAAAACTAAGGGAGATACAGCACTCTGATTTTTTTATCTCGGCATCAGCTGCAGAGCCTCGTGGCATGTTTGGAGTGTGCAACATGGAGGATGCTAATGCAGTGGCTGCAGAGTGGCTCCTCTGGGTGCTGACAGCCGGCGTGTCCGGCACCGTGCGGACAGAAGGGTGAGCTTTCGGCTACGCTCAGGTGGGGACGAAGCGCAGCTGTAGCTGTTGGCGTTAGGAGGAGCATGCACACGTGTGTGTGAGAGCTGGGAAGATGAGAAGAAACCTGAACTGTTTGGAGGGGGCCAGGGGTAGATGCTTTCAGGTGTGTGTTCTGTGCTGTTTGGCTGCTGCAGGAGCGGCTGGAACAAGGATTGCTGGCCACCTGGGGAGGCGTTCAGTTGATTCCTCATCTTCCAGAAGCTCGTGTGATGACTGAGGTAGGACTAGATTCCTCCTTGGAGGCTGCAGTCTCCTGGTAGGTTTCATGTAGAAAATAGACAAGAGAAACAGGCAGGCATTCGGGGTGCGAGACTCCTATTTCTGTGTGTTTTCCTGGAAATCAGTTTCAAAAAGGCTCAAAAAAGGAGAAAAACGGATGGCTGGTGTCAGCGCATTGGAACTTAAAAACCATCACATCTGGTTGCCAAAACTGTTTCAGACTCTATTCATTTTTCTCTGAACGTTCAGTTGGAGCTTAAAAAAAGATCTGAGCCCTTATGAATCAGTACTGATTTCACCCTCAGGCCAGCAGTTCAAAGCTGAATATAGTGAATTTTAGAAACATTCACTAAAAGCCTCTATTCCTTGTTTACTATGTGGGTTATCCACAAAGGGTAGAAAACAGGAGACATACGTATGCAAACAAATTTATCGTGAGGGAAACAGGGAAGAGTTGCCTTCTAGATTGAATAATTAAAATTAGGATGACTAGAGTTTGATATAACTGGAGGAGAGTGAATTAGTCATTGTGAATAATAGATATGATAAATTCAGCCCTATTTTTGTTTGCAATTTATCTAGGAATGAACTTTAACTTTTATATTTATAAATAATCACTCAATTTATACTGGCTGGCTGAATAACTGAAAATTCTTAAATCAGTATGAACTGGAAGTCCAGAATACTGCAATCTGTATACGAAAACCTGTGTTTACACAAATCTTAGGGTTTTTTTCTATTCCCTGTCACCATAGTAACTGAACATTTTCTATAATGGTGAACTATTTTTGCCATGTGAGTGTGAGAGAGGACACTTCCATTTTACCTCCAGGGGCTGAGATGCTGGACCAGATTGTTGGGGTGCCTGGTACCTGCCAGTCACTTGTCATGAGCTGTGAAAATCGTGTGTGTGGAGTCAAAAGGGGCATTTGGTAGCACTGTAGCGAGTGGAACCCAAATCCTCTCCATCAAGCATTGGAGCCTGGGTCTGTCAGTGCAAGAAGATAATCTCCAACTGTTTAAGCAATTAAAGGTCTGTTTGAGAAAATACATTCCTGCCACCATTTTGTGGCAGAGATGCACTGTAGCGTAGTCCAGGCCAGGCAGTGGCATGTCTGGGGTGGACAGCTTGGCCGTCCCAGCCCCCTGGTGCCAGTGGCTTCTCCTGGCACGGTGTCCTGGCCCGCTCCCCGCTTGCTTTAGAGCAGCAAGGAGTTGCTCTGCGGGTCCTTAGTGGCTGTGTATCCAAAATGGTGGAGAGCTGCCCCAGGCCGTGGGCATCACGGTACTGGCCAGCAGTAGTCTGTGGCTCAAAGGTGGGGCCAGCGGTTTCGGTGATGGGTGTTCCCCAAATGGGTCAAAGCTGCTCACGCCCGCGGCAGCTGCTGGAGCAGGATGGGAATGGTTGCTGTGTCTGCTCTTGTGCCGTGTTGGTCGTTGAACCCTCTGTTTTAGCTCAGATCTTTAGTATTACAGGAACGTGGGCTTTTGGTATTGGGCTTTTCCAGGCTGGTAACTGGTGTTGTGCCAAACTAGTGTTTGTATTGTAACTTGCGGTTTCTCCATCGTTCTCAAGCAGTGCCTGTTTCTTCTTGCTGGCGGGGTCGTTAGCAGATTTTTAATAAGGAATATTCTGAAATTCATTAGAGACAAATAACAGCCCTTTGATTCCCCCCCTTCCCTTTTTTCTCCTGTTTAATGGGCTGTAGTTTATTGCTCAAAAATGCAGATATGATACTCCATGGGGAAAAATATTTTTTGACAAAATGATTAATGTAAATACACATAGTTTACAGTTCTGAGTGATAGTTTGCCGGTAATCTGTCAGCAGGGGTATGTTCTGCAGCCCCCCAGCCTCTTTCGGTCCTTTATAAATACCAATCAAATAAGGACGTACCACTGAGCTCAGAGGACAGCTAAAAGCAGGAGGAGGAAATGCAGAGAGAAAGCAGAACAGCAATAAGAAAAGAGAACTCGCATCATCTCTTGTAACACAAGCTTTCTGTATGCATCAGGGCTGAGCTCTCTTGGCCACTGCAGCTGTGGAATAATGCTCTATTTTCTGTTCCTTCTCTCTTACAAGAATCGGTGCTGAAAGCGGCTGCGTCCCGCGGGCGAGGGTGAATAAGGCGGTAAGGTGGTTAGGAAGGTTTCGGCTGATGTCTTGTTTCTCGTTAGCTGATCAGCATGCCTTGGCTTTGTCTGCATCCCTGCAGCCCCGCGAACGGGAGTCTGCGTTACATCTCCTCTTAAAGTGGGCCAGAGGTGTGGAGATGCTCAAATGGAGACCGAGACTGTACGCTGTTATTAGCATGGGGGATTGATCTGGTTCCCTGGTTTTAAATCCAAATAGGAAATATACTTCAATGATGAGGATCTTTTCTTTGAAACATGATTATAGCTCTGTATAATACAGCTGTTCTTTATCAAGCAGTTAATAAAATATCCTAGCTGGAGGCACCTTATTGGACATAATTTATGTGTAAAGGGTCTTGTGACATTTTTTGATGGGAGAAGGGGAGCGAAAATAATCCATTAACACTTATAGTAAGATTGGGATAAAACCCATGTATTTTTAAAAAGTTCATTTGCTTATAATTTTTAATGAAATCTATGGTGAAATTTACTTTAGTATTTGCACATCACTTAGTTTGGACAACAGGACTGGACAACTTCCCTATCTTGTTTTATTCTGTTTCAGAGGCTCCTAAATTAAAGGGAGATTTTTTTCCACTGAATTCGAGTTTGGAATTAACCCCTAATAAGTTATAGTCACATAACACTGACATTATTGCAGGGAAATATTAATATGTAAGCTTCCACCTTTTCACTGAAGTGATAGTATTTTTATTAATAATTTACATTTTAAAAGAATCAATAAAAGTATAAATCTGAATTTTGATCTTAAAATTACTTTACCAGTGTTGTTAGAAAAATAAGATTATTTGTAAGGGTCTCAGATGTTTTATTTCATGTACTCTGCCTCCCCTGGTTGATCTGTCCCTAGCCTGCTGCCTTCCTCAGCTTCAGCATATTTTACTTAATTAGTTCCCTGAAGGCCATTATGTGTGATTTTTTTCCTAAAAAGGGAACAAGCACAAGGCCATCAAAATGATAAAGGCCTTGAGAGCTCTGGCTGCTGCTTTGTGTGCTCAGATGAATGAGACACCCTCCCCCCCAATCTGAGCGGCAGCATAAACAACTCATGGGAGAAGTTTCATGTTTATTTCACTAAAATATCATTAGCTGTACCCTTTATGTACTAACAATTACTATTTTTGTGTGTTTGTAAGGGGAGATGTATGGGCTGCCAGGGTCCCAGGTTATCCGAGCCTTTGCTGCCCGCAGGCCTGCCAACATGGCGGCTGGGGTGTGCCTCAGCGGGGCCGGCCAGGGAGCCCCATGTCCTGGGCAGCCCCAGCCAGCCCTGTGCTGGGAGGGATGGAGAATGCCTTGGCGGTCCCCTGGCTCTGTGGAAGAGGCTGCTTAGCCAAAAGATTTTTTTAACCCTCCCCCCCTCCAACTGAAATTTTATCTATTGGCTTATTAAACCATATAGCATTTCCCCAAAAATGTGTGTCTCCTGTATCCATAGATCCTCCTGGCAGTGTAAACATCTCTTGACAGATACTTATCTGTTGATAAAAACCTGCAGTGACAGGAGAGCTGGCGTCCTCCCTGGTTAGTCTGTTAACTGTTTCTGGTTAGACTGCTCCCCCCCCCCCTTTTAAAACTAAATTTTATTTTGTGACAAGAAGCTGATTTGTCCCTGTGTTTTCATCAGTGCTTACGAGGTTGATCAGCCACCCTCGCACAACAGACAGCTCCTCATGCAGTGGAAGACTGTTAGCATGTCTTCCTCCAGTCCTGCCTTTCCCAGGCTGAGCACAACTTCCCTCTTGAAAGGAAGCCATGGCACTGGAGCTGTGTTTTCACTGTGCTTTACTTCTACCAGTTAGGTACACAGTGGATCCAAGCTAAACCTGTTTCAACTCTCCTGTAAACCAGATTGACGTCTATACTACCATGTGCTAAACTGAGAAGATATCCTTCGTAAAACCGAATACTTACATGGGCTAAAGTGTTACTACTTTGCTTAGCAAAGAATTAGAAGGTGGCATAAATCTCCCTGTATACTCCCATTATTGCTCCATGAATGAGAGGAGGAAATGTGAATTGCTTTTTCTGGACCTGATAAGCAGGTTTCAGTGTGATGGATGATAGGTGATGCTTTCACAACTCGTCATTCATGGAGAGGCACAAATGGCAAAGCAGCCCTGCCGTGGCTCATCAGCGAATGCATTTATCACGTTGTTTAAGGCAGCTGCGTTAGTTGCATCGGCTGTTGTGCTCTGTGTGCTGTGGTGACTTCGTAATAAGTGATAGGTGGCCTGGACTCTGCAACTGGAAATTATGTTATAAAGAAAAACTACCAGCTCTTAGAGTAAGCCTGAGCTTGAGTAGAAGGGGCAGCATACGGAAGCATCAAGACTCTAAGGGGAAAATTGCTTCAGAGAACTCATAAAACCTTTTTTAGAGTCCAGTTGTATCCTAGGGGGAGAAAGCAATCTTTACGGCAATCCTCCACCTGTAATATTTGACTGACGCTTTCAAGGAAGTTGCTGTATGTTCTGAAGTGAGAGCGGCTGATCGACCGCATGGTTGTGCTGCCCCTCAGAGGGACCTCGGCAGTCTGGAGAGACGGGTATGAGGAGTCAGGTGAAGTTCGGCAAAGGGAAGCGCCAAGCCCTGCACGCGGGGAGGAACAACAGCAGGCCCTGGCTGGAAAACAGCTCTGCAGAGCAGGACCTGGGGGTCCCGGTGGGCAGGAGGTTCCCCGTGAGCCAGCAATGCGTCCGTGCGGCAAAGCAGGCTGACGGCATCCTGGCTGCACTGAGGGGTGTCATCGTGATCCTTCCCCTCTGCTCGGCCCTGGTGAGACACGTCTGGAGTGCCGGCTCTCGTACTGGGCTCCCCAGTACAAGTACAGCACAGGCCATGAAGATGACCAAGGGACTGGAGCGTCTGTCACATGAGGAGAGGCTGGGAGGGCTGGGGCTGTTCAGGCTGCAGAAAAAAAGGCTCAGGGGGGTCTTATCCGTGTATGTAAATACCTGATGGGAGGGAGTGGAGATGACCAGGCCAGACTCGCCAGAGGTATCCAATAAAAGGACAAGAGGCAGTGGGCAGAAGCTGAAATACAAATTCTGCTTAAACATACAGTAAAATGTGGCAGGTTTTTGTTTGATTGGGATTTTGTTCTTAAATGATGATCACATACTGTAATGGGCTGCCCAGAGGGGTTGTAAAGTCTCCATCCTTGGAGATGCACAGCACCCGAGTGGATGCGAGCTGGGCAGCCTGCTCGAGCTGCCCCGTGCGGGCCAGCCTGCTCGAGCTGCCCCAGCCCCTAGCAGCGGGGCTGGGCTGGTGGAGGGTCTCCAGAGGTCCCTGCCAGCCTCAGCCCTTTCGTGACTCTGGATGTCTGTGAGGAGCTCCTGGATGAGACAAGGGCTTGCCAGTCTAAATGGTTTCTCGATTTCCCCTCTGCCTTCCTCCTCCTCAAGGTTTACAGAGGATTTCCTCCTGATCCTGTGGCTCCTCGGTCACTGCGCTGCCTCTCTGCTGCCAAGCCCTGACCTTGACTTCCCCATCTTGGTGCTGAGCCATGACCAGAACCGGTGCCTCGAGTCATCCAGGCCCTTTTAGATGGATATTCTGCAACTTGCACAGCCGCTGTGACTCCTTCTGGGAAGCCCACCCAGGCATTTGACCATCGTTTAAAAACAGCAGCCCGAGAAGTTTCCTTGGAGAAGAAGCTGCGGTGTCCTGCTGGGTGCTCTGGTTTTCCCCCTAAGCAATGTACTGGCTTGGGTGGATATCAGCATCTTCTGGTCTGCTTCACCATTCTGGGTGAGACAGGCCAGAATTATCTTAACAAGTAGCTGCAAAATGCTTTAATGCAGCTTGGAGAAGAACTCATGCTTGGGCGGGGGAAATTCATCCACCAAGAGTAGCTTTTAAGTAAAAAACCCAGAAGCATTAACGCTGAGAAAATAGACTCTAAGCTACAAAATTGGTTAAATATGCATGTAGGACTATAGGTGGATCTCCCCATGTAGCAGAAAGCTGTATTTATGCCCCCCACTGATAATCCATTGTTCTTTCCTAAAGAAAATAACTACAGATTACAAGTGTAAAACATACAGAAATTCATTTCCTGCTTGCAGGTTTAAAGCTTGATTGAAATGGTGAGCGCAAATCAGTCAGCTCAGATCCAGACTCTGCCTCGCACCTTTTTAGTTTTGTAGCAGAAGGTATGTTTTCAGGAGATGTTTGCAACCTTGGAGTCCCTTAGGTGAGCAGAAGATTCAGGTAGCTTCTCAGGCCTTGGGCTTAGGGAAGGTAAGTGCTGATCTTAGGTTTTAGGTCCTGTGGGGGAAGCATTCGGGGAAGGGGGAGTGCTTGTATACCTGGGTCACAGAGACAAAAACAGGGAGCACAATCTAAGACCGTTTCAGCCTCTAATAAATTTAGTAATTATTGTCTGATTAAAAAAAATAGATGGACTTGAATCATTTGCCATCCTCCTTGATAAATAGACTGCGCTGTGTTTATAATTCTCTTCAGCAAGAAGAGATGGGTGAAGAGTGCAAATATGAAGGTTGTGTGTATGGCTTTGAATTTTTTGGTCTTTTTTCAAAAGGTGGGGAAATAGCTCTTTCAGATTCATTGTAAATGTTCATTATTCATGTTAAACTTCCTAAAAAGCAGACTAATAAAACAATGGTGGACTTGACTCCGACAGGATTTAAAATGTTTCACATAATTTACTAATTGCTTTCCCATTGTGATGCCAGAATGTCTGTCATGACTTTGAGGAGGTAGCAAATGCAATTTGGAGAGAATTCTGAACTGCTATTTATTTTAAGCAGGATCTCTGGAATGAAATCTTACTTGTGGAGCTTCCTCCATTGCTAAGGAGGCCCTTAAATGTTTCTTTTTGTTCTTGTGTGCCATTTAAACCAGTTAATGTGCTGGAGGTCCCTCGAAATAGTGCTGTGTGAAGCTATTCAGTTTAATAAAGTTTAATGGAAATTGTAAGTGTTAAGTGCTTACTTGGGGCCATGTGCGTGACTGGCCGGGCGGCACGGCAGTGCAGCGGCGTGCTGTGACCTGCAGCCTGCCGTGCGGCGTCTGGTGGCCGTGCTGCAGCTGCTTCGAGCAGTTCCCGCTCCTGGCCCCGCGGGGACCCCGTGCTCGCTGGCACTGAGCTCTGCGAGGCCACGAGAGGAGCAGGGCAGGGTGACTTAATGGCAAATATCTATGTGAGGACAACCTTCTCTTGGCAGTATCTTATTTTTCTTGGTAGTACTTTGTTTTCCTCTTCTTGGTAATCTCTTCTTCCTCTTTTTGGTAGTATACATCTTTAATAATACATATTCCTACAGGATTGTGCCAAGAGAAAACCAGCCGTTCTTTGGCCATGGTAAGACCGTGCTTTAGACGAAAAGCAGGAGCTGTGCTGCTGTCGTTCTTTGCTGTACAGAGTAACCCCTTACTCTTGCAGTAAGGATGCAGCTGTCATGCCTCTTCCTTTGTCAGTGTTCAGTAGGTGCCTCTGCACCGGAGGAGACGTCATGAACAAGAACTGTCAATGCTGGTAAAACTTAGCATTTTGCCCTATTTTGCATTTATTAGCATGCACTAATTATTCATAGGGATAATTACCCTTTACCAATTCACATTAATTTAGATCACTTTTGAAAAGCAATCAAGAGGAGCAGGGAATGATAATACATCAAAGTGAATAAGGATATGGCACAAAAGGAATATGGTGCATTTTTATGTAAGAGAACATGGCAAGTCACTGTCAGCTTTTTCCTTCAGACTGCAATTATTTGAACTCAATTTGATGGTTGGTGCTAAAGGCCATCTGTTAAACGTGCTCCCCACCTCATATGTCTGTTCATGCTCTTCATCTCACTCGGTGTCTCTTCAACAGGGAAAAACGTCACCTTATGGGGTGACAGTATGAAAATGGACAAAAAGATGTGCTAGGTCGTTCTACCATTAAGGAGTTGCTTGTCCCTGAATGGGTAGGTTTAAATTCTCAAGTGCTTTTATTATCAGGGAGCATCTTAAGTTAGGAATACAACAAATTATTGCCTGACCTTGGCTGCAAGGGTGGGCACTGAAGCTTCCTCTTCACACAAAACAGTCTGCGTGTTCTTCTGTAGAGTGCAAACAAGGAGGTTTCGACACTACGGTCGGACCTGGGCATTTGCTTAGAGGGTCATGGGTCCCTGCAGTGCTGTTAAGTGTTGCTGTCTCTAGGTCACCACCCACTTTGAACTGGGCAAAGAAGATGAAAAGCCTAGTGTCATGTGAAACACGTGGCCTAAAAATAAATACTAAGTTTTTGGGGTTTTTTGGGGTAGGTGCTGCTCTGAAAGCCAAATGTGATGTGATGAAATAAGAGTGCCTTGGTCGGCAATATCTATTGAGTGAGTAATCCTTAGAGAAGGGCAAGAAATGGTGAGATTATGTTTAGGTCAGAGGACAGAATGAGCAGTGGAGTGTAGATGGAGGCTTCAGTGGTCATATGTGTATTGGAAGAGAAGAATAATGACCTTATATTGGTTTATTGCTTTCTATGCTTCAGCAGTTAAAACCTTGTTTTCTCAATTCAGTGAGATAAATCTCTTCTGTTTTTTCAAAGAGCTTGAAACTGCTCCTGTGCATGATTGCTGCCAGTGTTTGATCAGCTGGTGCTGATCTGCAGGAGCAGCCTAATAGCTTTGTGTCATACTGGTCAATATTGACTGTTTGTAGCCAGCAGAAATCACATTTTATTGTGAGTGTCTGAGAAAAGGAATGGTTCTTGCACAAAAAACAAGTACCAGTGAGTTGTAACATATATAGTTCCTGGATTGTTTTGCTGACATTGACGAAATTTTAGAAACTGAGAAGAAATTTCCATCCAGGAGCGTTTGTCAAGGTATTGGTTACCCAATACTTACGTGCAGGTGTTATGTCGTGTGTAGGGGAGGGTGGCTGTCACTGGGATTAGTTTCAGATAACGTGGTGTGCTGGTAGATACAAGGCTGGGATGCTGCTCAGGCTGGTTTCATGTATTCTGCTGCAAATCATTAATACGCTGCAGCACATTCCACATACATTATTGGCGGCTAAATAAGTGAGTCCTCTAAGTTTATTTGTTCACTGCTTCATCTTTGTGCTGTCACATTCAAATAACGATGCTCTCCGAATCTGTGTGCTGGATCAGGACTTGTTCCACCACAGAGGCTGGTGTTAAAGGAACGACACGGTTATTGTGTGGTCATAGACTTCCTATCACTGATGGCAGGATGTAACCATAAAATTAGGAAATCATGTGAGGAACAGCGCCACAGCTTGTTGCCACCTTTATTTGTTTAAAATTTTATATTTAAAAAAGTCTGTATACAGCATAAGGTTATGAAAAAATATTTTTCTACCAAAAGTGCTTCAACATTCAATGGGATTTATAAATGATTTGGTAAGCATACAGACGCAGTAGCAAAGAATGAATTGAAACAAAAGGCTGTGGATGTTTTCGTTTGCTTTGAGATCCAAGCCCGTGAGATCTGCTGTCTGGGGGCTTGGGAATTCCTCCAACCACGCCGTGCCACGTTCCCCCTTTCCAGCAGTAGGAGCAGTTCCGGGGGGGGGGGATTTCAGTCCATAACGTGCTGTCAGGTGTTGACGGTGAGCTGTTTGCACTGGCAGGTTTTGCCTGGCACTGCCAATCAGGAGCTACAACACTCTTTAAAACAAATGTAGCATCAGGCAAGGAAGGACTTGCCGTTGTTGCTCGGTGGCTTTGGGTTTGGACCACTCATCTCCTGCAGCAGTTGAAGTAGGCCGGGGCTCTTCGGGCTCCCGTGCTCACGCAGCTAAGCCAGGAGGCAGGCAGCGCGCTTGGGCCGGCCGCCTGGGACCCCGGCTGCGAGGTGGCCCGGCTCAGGCTGTCTGCTGGCTGGCAGAGCCATGGCAGGACACCTCCTC
>KL275170.1:23547-33830 GCA_000699545.1 Podiceps cristatus
GGAAGCGTGTGTCCCCAGTGTGTGCTGAAATACAGCGCTGCAGATGGGCAGTCTGATCTGAATCCCAAACCCGCCGGCGCCACGTGGGAGGCCGCGCTGGGCCGGCTCCTGCCCCCGTGCACAGAGAGGAGACACCCACATCCCCCTTCCCATGCTCTCTTCTCTCTTTTTGGGTGCCTGGTTTGCTTGTCTTGCTTGAGAGACAATTGGAGGAGACATTTTATACAATATGTTGAGTGGGGAGATGATGAGGTGCAGGTTTTAGTTTAGGTCTAACTGTGGAGTGCTGAACAAAGTGATGGTGCTAAACAAATTTCAGAATTGCATAAATTTGGGCAAATTGATGTATGGGAGAGAATGAGAATAATGTGGAGCAAAGGAAGGAAAGGATGGCCTTACAAGGAGCCTGAAGGACACCTGTTTTGTAAATGAGTTAATCCAAGCGAGTGGTGATTGGTATCCTAAGGGCAGAGGTTAAAGGTGCTGCCGAACCAGCTGATGCACTGGCTGTGGGAACTGGGGCAACATCCTTTGTAATGCTGTTGGCCAGAACAGACGGTGGCAAAGTGGTGCACGAAGAGAACTCTGCTCCAGGAAAGAGAGAGGTGCGAGGGGGAGCCCGATGGCAGGCAGCTGCTCGCTGGCTGGGGACGGGCACTCGCAGGGAAGCTCTTGTGCCAAATTCTGAAGTTTTAAGATGAGTAAAATTGTGTCTGATGCCTTCAAAACAAAGAGACCGGTTAGAGCAGAAAAGATAATGTGTTTGGAGTGCTACCGAAGTATAACACATTGCACATGCATTATATAGGCTCAGGGAATTATGTTGAAAATAGCTGAGCCTATAGGCTACTTGGACAAAGCAAATATTAAGAACATTAAGTTGTCTTGCTAAGCTTGACTTGCAGTTGTTATTAAGGTCATTTCATTGTGTGCTTTGAAAACCATGAGGTACTTGTCTAACAGCTTCGTACTTCAAAAAATATTTTTTTACTTTAGAAGGGAAACATTTTGCCAGATTTCTGTCAAGCTGTCAGTGGGGGTGTCATACGTGCAGCAATGATGGATAAGCACTTTCCAAAGTCATTTTACTTCTTTTTCACTCTGAAGCCCATGAATTGGGAGAAGCAGCTTTTTCTCGTCACACAGGTCAGGTGGAGGAGGAGAATGGTTTTCAAAGAGACTGCAAATGTGCTGCTCTGCTAAAGGAGGTGAGAGCCTCTGAGCAGTTGCTGCTGGGAGTGGACAGGGGAGGGTCTGTTCCTTGTGGTTTTAGAAGGCTTTTCGCTGTCAAACCGTGTCCTAAAAAATGTGCTAGAAGTTGCCTGAGGCTGTTGATCTCTAGAGATGATCTTGGGGCTAAGGGAAGATTTAAAATACCTGCCCAGTTAAGCTCAGTATTTCAAAAGGGGGTTCTGGGAGAGCTTGAGGGAAAAAAAACAAACCTGTACAGAATACAGACTCATAGAATAATGCCTTGATGATGGTGCATGTAAGGCAGTGCTACTACCTAAAACCTCTGTGTTTTACCTAAGCATTAATACACATATGTTTTAAATTCTGCATTCCTAGCAGCTGCTTAATAGGTGCTAGTCTGTTAAGCAAAAGTCTTCTCCAAGGTTCGGGGATTGTGCTCCAGAAAAGGAGGGTTGGTGTTTCAGTCTGAACAAGACTTGATTGTTGAAGAAACGTAATTTCTGAACAGACCCTTTTTTGTTATTGTGAATACATGGGAAATACAGATACAGATGGAAAAAAAAAATGGTATTTGTCAATCAGTTCTAATTGGCCAACTGGTGGAAAATCCCTCCTCTCTCTTTGCAAGGCATTTCCAGTTCTGATTGCTTTCTTTAGTCTCTTTCCAATTAGCCTAAGTTTAGCGTTGGCAATATTATCATGCTGTGAATAAGCATCCCAAGACCAGATGAAAAGATATACAGGGGAGAGGTTTGAAAAAAAGCTGTCCATTAGCTCAAAATAGACAACAGCAGCTCAGTGGCTTTTTGCATCTCTGTTCATAAAGGCCCCCTGCGTCAGACCAGGCATGTTCAGAGGTGGCTGCCCCATATGATCTCAGATCTCTTGCCAAACTGGTGCTATTTCTAGCAGATTCAACCAGGTTCTGTTCCTTTCAACTTCTGAAGTGGAGAGGAGGAAAGTAAGTGCAGTGTGAGGAAATACCCAGTATCTGCACAGCAGGCGGCAAAGGATGTCTCTTCTGAATCAGTTTTGGAAGGGCAAAGTGTCAGAATTACATGTTTGAGTGATAAATGTGATAGTGACAAAAGCAAATATAGTTAAAGCAGCATCTGAATAAGCAAGGAACAATAGTGAATCAGCAGTGAGGGGGGGGATATAAATACCGTAGCTGATGCAGCAGCTGGGATGGCAGGGGAGAAGAGAGCTGGGAGGTTCTGGGATGTACTGAGATCTCTGCAGGATATTTTGAGAAGCTGTCAGAAGAGAACCAGAGCTGGTAATTACAAGGTGCTCTCAAGATATGTAGTATAAAGTTAAACGGTTGATTTCTTTAGGTCCTCAGTGGGATTAGTGAAAAAACTGAAATAGTGACTCAGACTCTTTCTTCAGTTCTGCAGGTGGTGGAAGGGAGCTCGCCCAGATTCACTCTGGACTTCCCAGGCACTACGGCAGTGGTGCTGTTGCTTTTACATCTGTATTTCTAGCAGTCTGGAGGGAGAGTTCACAGCAGTAAATAAGCCCTTAAATTAACAGAGTTTTAAAATAGAAAATCTACAGTAGCTACCTATGTGTGCTGTTTTTGAGAAATGCAAAGTTTTGGGTCTGAGCACCTTCAGGACGCGCTCACCTGCACCCATGCCCACCCAGACAACTAACACATAAGGAGCAAGGCAGCAGAGGTCTGGGTAGCTGGAACTGAAGAGGTGTCTACAGGGCTGTTTCCAACTGGAAGTCTAACCTGAGCAAAGAAAATAGGATGTGAAATCTTTTAATTATTGATGACAACCATATGAGGGTAAATGGGATAGATGTCAGAGAAGACCGTGCTGGGTTCCAGGGAATGTTGTTTGCTCAGCAGGACTCATGCCAGGGCAGCAGTGCTTGCAGCAGGAGAGCTGGACGTTGGGAAATCGAGGAGAATGCAGGAGGGAATGCCAAATGGGGATGGAGAGGAGAAAGAGCGGGGAAGGCTGAACTCTCTTCCCAGTTAGCTGAAAGGGAAGGAATGGATGGGTTAAAGGCTTGACTCCTCAGTGTAGCCCTGCTCGGAGAGCTCCGACAAGGTTGCCCATGTGAGTAAGGGTGGCAGGATCGAGAACTGGTTGTCGGTATCAGTGCTGCAAGGTTCCTACGGAGAGCTGGGTTTCAGCACTGGCCCCCGGCATGTCAGCAGGAATGGAAAGCTGATGCATGGAAAGCGAGCAGAAGCCTTAAAAAACAGGAGTACTTAAGTAAGGGAGAGGATGGGGAGATCCGTGAAGACAATCTTCCCAGTAAAACCCAGAGCAAAATGAGGAAGTATATGGAACATGAGATAAATGGGAGTATTTTTGGCTAATCCTTAAGGCTTGGAATTTGTGTTTGCTGCAAGAAGGAGTGGGGGAGAAAGGAGGGATCTGTCGCAGAAGCCTTAAAAAACAGGAGTACTTAAGTAAGGGAGAGGATGGGGAGATCCGTGAAGACAATCTTCCCAGTAAAACCCAGAGCAAAATGAGGAAGTATATGGAACATGAGATAAATGGGAGTATTTTTGGCTAATCCTTAAGGCTTGGAATTTGTGTTTGCTGCAAGAAGGAGTGGGGGAGAAAGGAGGGATCTGTCTGGTCTCCTGGAAAAACGAATCAGGGGAAGCTGGAGGCTGGGGATGAGGCATGGCACTGCTGGGATGCGTTCTGCAGCTGTCTGCTTGGCGGCCGAAGCACTGCCCTTGGGGACAGCTCAGATTGCTGCTGCAGCAGGCTGGGGAGGCCTATGAACACTGAAATGTGCTGGGGGTTTTGTTTGTTTTCTGGAAGTGTTGCATGGTCTTACAAACAGCAATAGGATCCAAACAGCAATAGGCTTCCTAATACTTGCCAGAGTTAGGGCAGCAGTGGTTTAATGTTAGCTGTTCTTGGAGGAAGGCAGTGGTGTGAAGAGTGCAGCTCAGGTGGAGGCAGGTAGCGTTTTTCTCCCATGTATACCAAATGGTCTAATTTCTAAGAACTTGTCTGGAGGAGACAATTGCTTTTCTGTTACATCTGCTTTGCTGTAGGGCTTTTCTTTATGGGCAAAACATCTACATTGTTTATTCTTTGTTGTTGTTTTTTTACCAATTTAAATAGTTAGGGGTTGAAAGTAAAGGTGCCTTGTCTTTGGGTATGGACAGGCAGAGAGGAAACTCACCAGGCAGTGGCGGTGCTCGGCTGAGCGTTGCTGGCCTTGAAGTTAAGGTGTGACAGTCCTGCCCTGCTGTGGGGTTGTCCCTTGGCTGTACAGATGGCCTGAGTTTTGCAAGAATATTTGTGAGTTTTTCCATATGTATGAGATGGTGTGTGTATTTGCCATGACTGTGCAGTAATGAGGATATTTAAGTGTGGGACCTGATTTATGTGTACAGTTACTCTGTACTCACTGAAGGATTGCTATATGGATACAACTACGTATGCTTTTTGTGTGGCAGATAATTTGGAATTAAAGGGCTTACTGTCTTCATGCTTGAGTTTCTTCTGCTTTGACGGGACAGCAAGTCTATGGTCCATGGGTGCATCACAGTTTAATGAGTGCAAAACATTTTGATCCTCCTGCAGAGTGGTAAATGGAGGAATTGGTGGTATTATGTTTTACAGGACAACCAGGTGATCAGGCCCAGTCAGCATGGGTTTATGAAAGGTGGGTCCTGCTTGACCAACCTGATCTCCTCCTGTGACAAGGTACCCGCTTAGTGGATGAGGAAAGGGCTGTGGATGTTGTCTGGACTTCAGTAAAGCTTTAACACCATTTCCCACAGCACCCTCCTGGAGAAACTGGTGGGTGTCAGTCTCCCCTCCCAAGTAACAGGCAATAGGACAAGAGGAAATGGCCTCAAGCTGTGACAGGGGAGGTTTAGGTTAGCTATTAAGAAAAATTTCTATATTGAAAGAGTGGTCAAGCACTGGCACAGGCTGCCCAGGGAAGCAGTTCAGTCACTATCCCTGGAGGTATTTAAAAGCCGTGTAGATGTGGAGCTTAGGGACAGGGTTTAGTGGTGGGCTTGGCAGTGTTAGGTTAATGGTTGGACTTGATCTTAAAGGTCTCTTCCAACCTAAATGATTCCACAATTCTCTGAAAGCAGAGTCAAAGCAGCGATGGCTGGCTGAGGTTTTGGAGCAGTGTGCCTCAGTGCTGGATGGTGGGGGTGCGTTGAAGTTGTCACAGTCACAGCTGACAGTTCAGAAAGATTAAAGGGAAAATAGTGTTTTGATATGCTTTTGCTATTGAAGATTATCTGGTGATAATGAAATGTGTTCTAAGAGATGTTTATTTGCAGGGAGATTTGTTTATGTAATTGCTTCCTTTTGCTCCTTGGAGGGGATGTCTGCAGCCATATTTTTTTAAATGAATGGTAGAAGCCAGGGGCTGAAAGGTTTAATTCACCCCCCCACTGCTGCGGGGTTGTATCCAACAACATGCTTACCAGCGCTTTCCCCACTCTTGCTTGAGTAATGAGGAATGTGGCTTCTTGCATTTCCCTTTTAGTCTTCATTTCAGTACTTCTTATCTTAGGTAAAAATCCATTGTTTTATTTGGAAGAGTCCCCACGTGTCCCCTCCTCGTCTCCTCGCCCCATCCTGTGCTAGAGCACCCCAGAGCACTGCTGCTGTGGTGGACTCTGGGCGCCCTGCTCCTGGCCGCAGGACTGAGCCCTGGCCCGGCTGTCATGGGGAGTCGGCTCTGCCACCTTGGCTTCTGCCATCCGGGCTAGCCAGGCTGCAGGAGAACAGCGGGCAGCTGCCTGGGTGCTCTGGGACCCTCCAGGCACGCACAGGCACTGATGAAAACTGAGGATGTACTGCTGACATGCTGAAATCTGTGAATTTTGATGTCCATATGGAGTTCCCCCCTTTGCTCTGTGTTGCATTGTTGGGTCCTTGAAGTTTCTCCGAACCTCTGAATGGGGTTTGGCTCTTAAGATGGAGGGAGGTGGGGTGGCAGTGGCATAGTGAGGACTGGCGGCTGGCTTCGCGCTTTCCTGCCTTGTGTGTTTTGCTAAAGTCTGAATTTCAGGTGGGCAGGCAGTGCCCATCATCAGTGTTTCTGCAACATCTATGCTGATTGCAGTCTAAGCTTATTTTAGAAGAGCAAAAATCAAGAGCAATTAGCAATTTGCTGCAGGAGGAATCTATTGAAAAAACAGACAGCAGCTCTGTTGCATGCGAAGGACAGGGCTCTTCGCGATCTTCCAGCCAGTCCGTGCGTCCCCACTTCAGCCAGCGTGGCCTATGGGGCTGTGTGGGTGAACATCGGGATGACATTTACATGCAAGCATCTCTGCTGACAGGCAGCGGTTGAGATTAATATGGGAGTTCCTAGGCCTGCTTTTTGCTGATGTATTTTAGATGTAAGATGCAGTCTCAGAGTCTGAGATAAAAGAAGGGTAATGTGACAGCAGTACGGGAGAGGCAGATGTGGCCGTAGCCTGAGGTTCAAACAAGGCTACAAACCACCCCGGCAGAGGCTGCGAGAGGATGTCCCGCTGTGCCTTGCCACCCACGCCACCAGTGGACACCTAAGATGGGAACGCCTCTTCATGGGGTCAGTCAGGCAGTGGCGTGTTCCAGTTGACACCGTGTAGGGGTTTTGAACAAAGTTAGATCTGCTTCTAGGTAGGTAAAAGTCAAAATAAACAAACAAATGAGAATCTTGGGAAATAAACAAGATTTATTTATAAATAAATAAATGAGAATCTTTACCCTGCTAGGATGACATTAGTATGGGTGTTGGTTTGTTTTTGGTTTTTGGTTTGTTTGTTTGTTTGGTGGTTTGTGGTTGTGGTTTTTTGTTTTTTGGTTTTTGGTTTTTTTTTTAGGGGGTTAAGCAAATGTCATTATGTGATTGGTACCTCAGTTGACCTGAAACTGAAAGCCCCATATTTTTGTCTTGTCTAAAGGGATGGGAGTTCAAAGAATTGGAGAATTCTGTATATCTGAATGATGAGTAGAAAAGAAGGGAGGCTTTTTTAAACAGTGCCTTAACAGAAGGAATGCTTGCATCCAGATCTTGACTTCCTTGCAGGTGTGCTAAAAGGCAAGCATGGCAGGATAGTCCTCCACAGAGCACTGCAGAAATTCTGGCTATGTGCATACCAAGGGAATAAAGTAAAATATTTGAGGGATTATTTTCTAGACGTGATGGACACCTGCAGAGACAGTTGACTTTAGCCAGAGCTGTAGCTGCTGGGGAGCACTTTATGTTCAGAGGTGCATCAGGAAAAGACCACGTACATTGAAGACTTCAATTGCGTTTAGCTTCCTCTTGTGAGCTGCTCCAGGTACCTTTGTAGCACTAATGCCCTTTCTTATTTTCTGGGTGGGAATTTAGGACTCTTGTACTATAACAGGCTATTTTTATGTTTTCATTTGTATAGTTTATCTATAGCCATCTGGTTCTGTGCCCACTAATAAAGAAAGCCTGGGGTGCTGGAGAAGGAGGTGACAGGAGACAATATGCTTTACGCTGATTTCCCTTCTTTTAGAAGGGAGTAATGTGATCACTTCATACCAGAGGATGTGATGACTCTTAGAGAAATGAAGCAAGCGAGGGCGATTATCTCTACTTGGTGGGTGGCAGCTGCACAATCCAGCGATCTCAACACGATGCATATTATTAGCCTCAAGTTGAGCTGTGTGCAGCCTGAAACATATTCCAGGTCTGTAGCAGATGATGAATTCATGATGAGGTGGTGAAGTATTTGGCCGTACCCTGTCTGGTATGGAAAGCCCTTTAGAGACTGTCTCCTCACAGCTGTCAGTTTCTTCGTCACACATTCTTTACCTTCTGAACATCCACATGGTCTTTCTGCAATGCAATAGTAAGATACAGCAGGTCTGTCTTCACTCTAAAACTGAATTCAATTAACAATAGACCAGCGTATGAGAATGGGCACCCAAACCTGGCCCAATGTCGAAAGCAAAACTGTCTCGACTACTCCGGAGTGCAGCGCTGCAGTCTGTGCTGACCAACGAGGAATTTTTTCCCTTCTTTTAAAGGCTTGGATCAAGAAGAGCCATCAGTCATCTATTAACTGCACCTCTGTGATAAAGACTGATTGGCAGGCCTGAAGGTCGTATTTGGTGTGCGAGATGTACTTCGGCTGCCCCTGACGCGAACAGCTGCAGTCGGGATACGAGGGGTCGCTGCTTTCGCGTGGCAGTCGAGAGGCTCGACCTGGCTCGGGCAGGGAGCTGGCACTGCTGTCGTCCATGCACATGAACCTGTGGTGTCCGTAGCCCTGGGATGAGGATTTGAGGAGATTGGGGCCCCAATCAAAACCACATTTCCTTTGGTTTTACGAAGCCCAAAGCAGGTCTCTCCCCTCCCTCTCTCTCCGGTGCCAGAGCTGCCTGTGCTGGTGCAGTCTGAGGCCGGGTCTGCAGCCCTGGGAAGGGCTGTGCTGGTTCTCACCTCTGAGGCACCGAAAGGTGAAATTCTTGCTTAGCTTTACACTTCCTTTCTGCAGTTTCCAAGCTTGCTGGATCTGAGGCAGACAATGTACTGTCAGTGGTCATGGCAAAGTTTTCCTTTGCTATTCCTATATTATGCTTTTTCCGGGAAAGGAGAAGGAGTGTCAGCCTTGGGCTGATGTTTGGCTGCTTTCTTGAGGCAGAGGCTTTGGGGGAAGCAGCACGGTTGGTTCCCTGGCAGCAGCTGAAGCTCTCCTGGGTCAGGCGCTGATGAAGGCAGCGGGCCGAGCACGCTGCGCTTGCCCTCAGCCTGGCTGTTCCGTGCTGGAATTGCAAATGCACAGTGGACATAATTAACCAAGAGGACGTGGAAGAGCAGTGCTTCCAGGTGATTAGTTCGTGCTTCAAGTGAAGCACAATCAGCCCCTGGAAATGCACAGGACGTTTTCGTCTGGAGGCGTAATTTTCTTCAGTGCCGTCCTACCCTGGCTTTCCTTCTGCAAGGATCTGTGCTCAGCAGTTACCCTTCCAGGTGATTTGCTTTAACCCTTTTCCTGAAAGATATGCCCATCCCCTTCATTTCTAATGAGTCTACGGTACAAAGCCACTGATTAAGGCGTTTCAGTGGGAGGGGTCACATTTTAATTGCAATTCCTGTGTAGCAGAGTCTGGGTGAGCCTACCACAGCCACCTCATCGGCTGAAGGAGGAGAGCACTGCTTTGTATGCAGTTACTGCTCTTACTGCTGCTTTTCATCCAGACTTCTTGTAGCTGGAAAGCCTTGGGGTGATCCGGGGAGCTGCTGAGGACAGACCAGTCTCACCCTTGCCATTGCTCCTCCTGGTCTTTCCTCCCTGGTGCCTGAAGGCAGAGTCCCCATACCCCAGTGGGTTCAGGACACGAACTCAGCTGATCCTACACCTCACCTTCAGTCCTTCACAGATCCTGGGGTGTCGAAACCTGACATTGGGAAACACTTTGGAGCCCTGAGGAAAAGTTGTAACAGTCTTTGGGATCTGGATGAGGTGTGAGCTAACGCGTGAGGCATCCACGCTTGCCACAGACTGGAAAACAATTGGTCTCTTGTGCTATTTGGTTAGTATTTATACACAGCGTGTATGCGGGGTGTTCGTGCGTAGTCTCACTCATTCATTGTGTTGGGTAGCCTTAAGTGTATGTGGTGCTCCACCCGCTGAGAGGGAGGGACTGTGTGGAGAGGCCAGGACGTAAGATATGTAAGTCATCTTCCCCTGAATTTCTTATGGCAGGAATCTGGAGTGCTCTGACAGTTAACCTTCTCCTGAGCAGCCCTTTTTGGGCTTCTCAACACTGAGGTTGCTCGAACCTTCCCTCTAACGTGGTTTGCATGCCGACTTTTCCTGTATTTTATCTCCCTCTTTTGTAACGCGCTGCATGTAGCTCAGCCTCTGCAACGGGGTCGTCACATCCGCGCAGAGCATTAGGACCAGAGCATGGCTTTCTGTCTGTTTGCTGCAGCACTCTCCCTCTCTTGCACAGCTTTGAGTCTGTGACTGTTTTTCTTTAAAACTAATAAGCCTGTGCCCTAGAGAGTAAAAGCAGCTGATGCCCTGCCAGACTGCCTGGGCCCTGAACAAATGGCGCGCGGGCTGCTCGGCAGCCCGGGGATGCCTGCCGAACGGCGCG
>JMFS01081078.1:0-42270 GCA_000699545.1 Podiceps cristatus
CCCTGGGGGACGCCACTAGTGACTGGCCTCCTAGTCACTAGTTTCATAGCATCCTGTCTACCAGGACTCCTTCAGAACCTCCAAACTGACTGTACAGTCTGTTCTTTTCTTTGCTTTTTATACCAAGGCCTAAAGATGAGCAGGCTCAGAACAGATGTGCAAGGCTGTCCAAGTAGTTCATCTGTGCAGTAGGAAGCATGATGTTGAGAAGCAAAAGCCCTTGCCCCACCTTCCAGCTTGCCTTGTCTCCCATAAAGCAGAGTAGACTAAGGGGAAAATGGCTTTGGCACCCTGACCCACCCTTTACCTTTCTGATTCACACTGCAGGCAGGTGCTAACAAAGCCTGGTACACCTATGCCCTCAGGCATGCCTTTTGCACTGTTAGGGATCTGATTCACAGTGCCCTCCACTCTTCCTTACCTTGCAAGGCATTACAGGAGGAGTAGTCATTCCAGTTCTGCTGTGGTAGCACTTTGCATTCTCCTGATGCTTGTGTAATTGGCAACTGTTTTGATTTTAACATGCAGTTTTCATCCTGCATGTCAGAAAGAAACTCCTTTTCAGAACATTTTGGGTTCTTTTCATACTGGCCAAACTCGTTCAACAGTGAAGAATAAACACACCAATTCAGTAAATTTTGTTACTTTTTTAACCAAGTTATTTTTTTGCCTGAACTGAAGCTGTATGCCTGTATAGTATACCTAGTTCAATAGCTGTCCTGTAGCAGGGCTGTTAAATGAAGAATTGTTCTGTCTCTAACAGCCTGGTTTATATAAGGAATAATCTCTGATTCCAGCATTTTTCGATTACATACTTTGAATCTGACCCTTTGCGATTTATGACTCATTGTTTACATACCAAGAATACTTCTGTGCAGTCAGGATTTGAAAGCTGATGTGAAGTGTTCTGGAGTGAGGGATTTTTTCTTTCTGTACGGTCCCAAACCACATGGAGCATAAATAATCAATTGACATTTCTAGGCATTTCTATCATATAAGTAGTTAATTATAATAACTAATATATTTTGAATGCATTTTAAATTTTCTGGCAACTGCAGACATCTTTCATTCCTAGTCTAATGTAATTCTCTTCAGCAAAGATGGGGCTCTAATCATATTTTATGTTCAGAGTGTTTCCCCTCTTGGCGAAGTTTTCCTGTCTTACAGGTGGGAAGTTTGAGGATTTCCCAAGCAAGTGTTTAATGCACAACTCCTCCTTCATTGTGTCTGTCCAAACTAGTAGTAACAGCACATGACTTATGATGTCTGTTCTTTTACTATTTGGAAACTAAATACTTTTTGTGGAAGTATTGACTGAAGGTTAATAGGATTTCTCTATGGTTTTCTCATGTTTCACAACATTGTATAGTAAGTCATATAGAAAGCATAAATATTAAATATTAAACATCTTTACTAGTGCCATCAATAATGTGATTGAAGTAAGAATGAAGAAGAGAATTATACTGATGAAAGCAATTCCTCTTGTCAGTTAGTGAGACAGAAATTTAAAGCAAATGCTTATTACAAATACCGCCTTAGAGACATCTTTTTTTGTGTTTCTTTTCTGTAGATGTTGATGAATGCGCTGTTGGATCAGATTGCGATGAGCATGCGTCTTGTCTCAACACAAATGGATCCTATGTTTGCACTTGCATCCTTCCTTACACAGGAGATGGTAAAAAATGTGCAGGTATGGGACAGAAAAACATCAGGCTAACCTTTCCAAGGTTCTGTATAGGTTCAAGGTTCAGTATTCTGCCTTCCACTGTGGAAGACAGTTGCCAGTAATTGGTATCTAGGGAGGGACAGGGCAGGAGTGCGCTCATCTCCAGGTCACTTTGGCCTGAATGAGGCTGTGATGAAGTATCTCCTTTGGTTTCTTAAGAACTTACCTCTCCCTATGGACACAGCTGTCATTGGGATTCTGCTCCGAGATATGCACACATGCAAGATCCTCTTGCACATGGACCACGTGTGCTGAAGACCTGGGAAGGCTGCATGCCACGATGTGTCACTTCTCAGAGCAGAGCCCTGCAGTGAAGAAATATTTGAATACAGGCATCTTAGTAGGGCTTGAGCTGCCTGTGAAAACATTAAGCAAGGTAACTTTGCATGAAGATGACAAGGCAGTGGTATAGGTTGGGACAAAAGGTAGCTGAGCAGATTCCATGTTCAGGGCTGGACATGCAGGAATGGACTTCCGCTCACAGAAGGAAAAATGACTGCGAGATGTGCTTGTGCTGACAATGAATGCAAGCTCAGTTACAGAGGGCTCTTCCATATCAAGATTAGGTTACTTGCACGAGTCTTCAGTGCCTGTCACTTACATACAGAACAGAGGAAAGCTGGTAAGGCTGTAAACTATGTTATGAGTGTTTTACACGTGCTCTGCCTTCCTACTTCCAGAAGATTCCCAAGGATATCTCCTGCAGCTTGTTTATGAAATCTAATGCTTATGTTATTGTTTGTTTCCATCTTCCTTCTCAGAACCAGTGAAGTGCCATAATCCAGGAAGTCCAGAGCATGGCCATTTATATGGGGACACTTACAGTGTTGGCAGTGAAGTAACATTTTCCTGTGAAGAAGGGTTTCAGCTGACAGGAGTGACTAAACTTACATGCATGGTGTCTGGAGAGTGGAGCCACCCAGTACCACATTGTGAAGGTGTGGTTCTGGGGGAGAATGCATATTGTAATGTGTGTTGTTACAGAGATGGAAGGGGAATGTAGTAGCGTAGAGCCTTTAGAGACCACAGCAGCTAATGAATCCCTGTCCTAGCAGACCTGGGTCTCAGTGTCGAAGTCTCCATTGTCTTAAGACATGTAAGCACCTGTTGAAGATTTTCCAACAGTTGTTGTATTAATAGTGGTACTGTCTTACACATATTCTCTAGTGTATCAAAGGCGTAGACTCATCTCATTCTAATGCAAACATTAAAAGTGTCTTTTTTCTCCACCCGACCTCCCATTTTCAAGAAACTTGTGGGAACTTAATGGCTTAAAGAGGATTAACTGTGTTTCAGTGGATAAAAGGCAACCAGAGAGGACAGGCTGGGGCATGTACATATACATGGTATAATTGCAAAATTTTTTTTCTTTAGAAAACCAGAACTAGTGAGGTGAACCAACACAGTAAAATGAAGAGGTGACAAAGACAATGTCAATAAAACAATTACTTTGTCTACAGGGAGGGGTGGATGTGGAGCCCTCTTGACAGTCAAGCCTGTGGTTTGCAGAATAGTTCCAACTACTTATTTCCAGTTAGTCCAATTTCTGAGTAAGGTAAAGTCAGATAAAGAGCCCCGAATATCAGTTATAGCTTAGTGAAGAGCCCAGTATTGCCTAGGGCTTTACATATCTTCAACCCTATTTAGAGAAAACAAAGAAAATCCTGATTTTGTGTTCTTTTTTATTTGTGCTGTATCAACCTCTCTTGTGATCCTGTCTTTTTAAAGCTATATCCTGTGGTGGTCCAGTTATTCCAGAGAACGGTGGCATTTTGGGCTCAAATTTTACATACCACAATAAGGTGGTGTACAGGTAGGAATTCAGTATGTCTGAAGTGCTGTGTTGATAATTGATTGAGAATTTGGCAACAAATGAGAGTGTGGCTGAGTTGAGAGAGCGGTTGAAATGAAGGAAAGGAAGATGGGAATAAAGTAGTGGAAAGACATTTGGTTATTGCTGTGGTTATTCAGCCGCAGAGCTGAAGGTTTACTCCAGTACTATCATCTCTCTGTGCCCTGCAAAGAAAGACGGTGTATGCAGGTGTGAAGAGTGAAAAGGGATGGCTGATGATGTGTGCATAAAAGGCTCTGTGTTTGATACTACTTCTTTTCTTCTAACTCAGATGCAATGATGGATACAACTTAGTGGGTGAAAAGGAAATTCTGTGCCTTGCTAGTGGCATTTGGAATCATCCTCCCCCCTCCTGTGAAATGGTGACTTGTCCTAGCCCACAGGATATCACCCATGGAAAATACGTGCTCAGTGGCACAAGCTACCTTTCCTCTGTATCATACACCTGTGACAATGGATACAGGTAAGTACAGGAATATTCTTGAGCCAAATGCAGGTGGCATGCTTGTTAGGTCTAACTTATGTCTGAAAGACACAAAGCTGGGACCATTACTCAGAAAGATAAATAACTGAAATAGAAATTAAAAATACTTCTTTATATCTTGAAGGTACTTTCTGTATTTCATCTAAATTGTAGCATTTCAAGAAGGTCACTCAGGATTTGAGAGAGAGAGAGAGAGAGAGAGAGAGAGATGCAATGCTTCATTTTACCATCAAGCTCAAAGACATGTTTTGAATATTAACAAAAATAGTTGTCATTATTTTTGAAAGTTCCCATTTGTCTTTAAAGATGATCATACCCCTACAGCTTTATCATAACACCCAGTATTATTTTTGCTATTGTTTTACAATGCCTTTGGTGAAAGAACAATCTGGAAGCTACTAATTTACTTCTTGAACTTTTTGTAGTAGTTATTTCTTCTAGGCTTTTATTTTGTTTTATGTTTGTAAGCAGTTATATTGGAAACACATTTTTAATATGCTGTAATTAAAAATTAATACAGTAATGCTATGTCCAAGGATGTGGCTTTAAGTGCTAGTTTCTGCCTCTCCTGATAGCTGCTTGTACCTCTAGCAGAACTAACATAAATGTAAGCAGTCTTATATGGACCTATTTAGATCTGAATTTTTTCTATTTTCCTACTGCAAGCATTCCCTGGTCCAGACGCAGGCAGGTAGGTGAGGTGTGCCCATTTGGTGAATGTTTTAATCATGTTAATACGAATGGATACCCCAGTTGCAGTCCAGTTTAGATCCACAGTGTAGGCTTATCTGTACCCCACTAAACCAGGCAGTGTTTTTGCCAATGTCAATGAGTTTTTAGACCATGGACTTAAGACATACAGGCAGCAAACACTGCATCAGTTGTGACTTTTTTCCTTTTACCTGTCTAGTATAGCTTGGTGAGAGAAGTCCTCTCTCCTGTGGTCATCACTCTAGGGGAAGCCCTCCCAAGCAGTGTCCCTCTTATGCATTATTTCTGGACCAAACTGTGGACCCAGTCTCTTCCTTCAAGCACCTCTTATGTACTTTTTGTCTTAAACATATTGCCATAGGTAGGCAGAGCCCACTGACCTGACAAAGGCCTGTGCCATATCTGTGTGTGCTTTACAGGTCAGTGTTGTTCTCTTCCGTCACCCCCTGAGATCATTCCAGCCAACTAAACATGGGGGTTTAATACTATTCGAGATTATATTGTAGGGAATCAGGCACACCTGTGTAGGGCTTTCAGATATGACATGGGACCTACTGGGACACCATAGCCCACTGCCATAGCAGCTGAAGGCCAGGGAGTTCACCCAGGGCATCTCAGGATGGTGGTGAATATCTCTGTTCAGACAACTGAGTCGCACATTTTGTACCAATGCATTGCCTTTTCCTCAAAAAAGGAGACCAAAAAATACTATCAGCTTCAAATGTATGTGGCCATTCAACTCAAGCAAAGTCCTTTACCTCCTGAAGGAACTGAATGCCGTTTTGTAAACAAACCTGAACTTCGGTTTTCTGCGTAAAGATAGTGATTAAGTCCTTGAGTGAATCAGGTCTCAGACTGAGGCCTTGTTTCAAGTCTCAAGGTTGGCATGGTGTTGATGGCATACAAGTAAATCTTTAAGCTTAAATAAATATTTAAGCACCCATGAGTTTCTTTTGTGGTTCAAAGACAGGCAAAGCTACAGCAGAAGTCGTATGTGTGCATGCAGAGTGCATTGAGGCCCCACATGAATTCCCTCAGCTCGCTCTTCAAAATAATCTGAAGACCAGCTTTTTTGACAGCATTAGCAGTCCTTTTTTATGAACAGAGAGTGAGATTCTGGCCTCTACTGAGGTCATTGAGAGAATCCCCTTGGTTTCACTGGGGCCAGGAAGTCAGTGAGAAGCAAAGCACTCTTCCTCTCTCTGCTCCTCACCTGAACTGAAATGGCAGCCTTAATAATGATATTTGTGTCTCAGCCTTCAGGGACCTTCTGTACTTGTCTGTGCATCTTCAGGGAACTGGAACAGCACACCTCCAGCTTGCAATGTTGTCTCTTGTGGATCTCCTCCTGCCATCAAAGATGCTGTCATCAATGGAAATAACTTTACTTTT
Source organism: Podiceps cristatus (assembly GCA_000699545.1). Taxonomy (NCBI): domain Eukaryota; kingdom Metazoa; phylum Chordata; class Aves; order Podicipediformes; family Podicipedidae; genus Podiceps; species Podiceps cristatus. The sequence goes on from JMFS01081078.1 coordinate 6,166, forward strand.
GGAAACACGGTCTCTTACACGTGTAAGGAAGGGTATGTAGATTAGCACTACTGGGCTAATAGTCAGGACGAGTAAAATTGGTGCCATGCTTCACAAGTCCTTTATAACTGCACACTAATTCATTTTCAGTGCTTCTGTATTAACTCTGTCAAAATGAAATGTAATGGTGATTTTTTTGGTGGGCTGTCAAGTTACAGGACAGATAGGCATTTCTTAAAGTAGTTTCATGGTAGCTGAATACACTCTGGAAGAGGAGAATGGAGAAGGGTCATGGGGAATGATAGACCAGCTCAATAGGAAGCCCTCTCCCTTGGAATTACTACAGAACTAATAACTTCTGTGGTAAACTCAAGGCCCTGATCATAAAGAATTCCCTGTCTCTCTTCAGCTGTAAGAAAGCTGTTTGGTGTGTCTTGAGAACTGCCTGTTCTGGTGTTCTAAATTCTTTTCCTTAAAACTCTTGACTGCTCGCTTGTGAGGTGCATTATTTTTCTTTGATTTCCCTCTACTCAGTGTAGTGACCTTTTCAGACCACATTTCATCAAGGATGAGGCTACATTTTGGTGGTGTCGAGCATGAATGTAATGCTGGACTCTGATCCTTCAAGAACCTTTGCACATGTTTATCTTTACAGCCTGTGAGCAGTCACATTGAATTTCTTGAAACTGTTCTGTCCAAAAGGCAGAGCAGGTATGGAGAGCTTTTGCAAGGTCAAGCCCTAAGTGACTGGAGGATTTTTTTTCCCCCTTCTTGATGTAAAAAGGTAAATTGATAAGCCAGCACTTTTCTTATAAACTGGCATTGCAATATTATTTGAAACATAATTGAAGCAAAGCATCCTTGTTCTGTTTTCTTGGCTGTATTATGATTTAAAAAGCTGCTTCTCTTTCCTGTGCAAGCATTTTAAATGGGTTGAGATAGCAGCATTTAAAGAGGGTCACAGCTGTCTGTGACAATGAATAGAGCGAATCATATTAAACATTGGCACATAATAGGCTCTTTTTCCGGAGTCCAGTCATGAGTCTTTAAAAACAAATCCTGCGAACAAAATAAAGCACTTTTACAGATGTTGCCATCAAAATCTGAACAACCAGTTTCCAGCCTGCAGATGAAAAGAGTCACTGGGAAATTTGCAGTAGTTATTGTTTCTTTGCTTTCTGTGAAAGTGCACCACAGGGGTTACGAGACTGAGAAAGACAACAGTCATAGGTACTGTGACTATACTGTTGTGTGTTTCAGCAGCAGGGTTTTAAGTGGGGTGATGAGCAGCGGGGAGTAATGCCTGTCACTGCATCCCAGAAAGAGATTAGAGAAATACAACTACACTAACAGTAATCATGTGGTAAAAGTTCATTGTAAAAGATGATTTTTTTTCTACTCAGGATTTATTTTTTTAATTGGCTTTTATAACAATTTTTATAGTAGTTTTTTAGGAAGAAGTTGTTATAAAATTGCCATGTGCATTATTGGCAAGAGCATCTCTGGGTAACTCACTAAGGAGTTTCTAATTGCTTGCAAGTGTGAAAATAGATTGATAGGGCTGATGCAGGAACACAAGGCCTTTATGGACCTTTAATCTCTTTCTTCTCCATTCAGTTCTGCTAAAGGGGAAGAATTTCTCAGTGGTATTGTGTCTTTGAGGATTGCATGGATTGTCACAGCACAATACTGGGTCTGTTGTAGTTTCAACCAAAATGAAAGTTCAGGTATCGGATGGACAGACTGAGAGAGAAGCAATATACACAAGGTGTGCTAGGCTATCCCTTGTTGTGATACCTCACCTGTGGACATTTAGGATTTAAGATAATCGGTTTGAAGTTAATCATAGCTTTTGTAAAGGATCCTCTTCTTCTGGGGTGCTAGCAAGCAAGCTTGTACTGCAGGGGCTTCAGGAAACTAGGCAGGGCTTGACAATGCTTGTCTTTTTGACTTCCTATGTGGTTTCCTTATCCACAGTTACACGTTGGTTGGCCCTGCAACCATAGAGTGCTTAGCCAGCGGCGAGTGGAGTATGAGCCACCAGCAGTGCCTGGCAGTATCCTGTGATGAGCCACCCCATGTGGAAAATGCATCACCAGAGAGTGGCCACCGCCTCTATGGTGATGTAGCTTATTACTTCTGCTCAGATGGCTACAGCCTGGCTGATAACTCTCAGCTGCTTTGCAATGCGGAAGGGAAATGGGTGCCTCCAGGGGGCAGGGAGATGCCCCATTGCATAGCTGATTTCTGTGAAAAGCCATCCACTGTCTCATACAGCATCCTGGAGTCTATTAGTAAAGCCAGGTTTGCAGCTGGCTCCATTGTGAGCTTCAAGTGCATGGAAGGCTTTGTTCTGAACACTTCAGCCAAGATTGAGTGCCTTCGAGGGGGCCAGTGGAATCCTTCTCCTTTGAGCATCCAGTGCATCCCGGTTCGCTGCGGAGAGCCTCCCCACATTAGCAACGGCTATGCCAGTGGGACCAACTACAGCTTTGGAGCAGTGGTGGCTTACAGCTGCAACAAGGGGTTCTACATCAAGGGAGAGAAGAAGCGGACCTGTGAGGCCACTGGCAATTGGAGTGGCAGTTTGCCCACATGCCACCCAGTGTCCTGTGGAGAACCACCGCAGCTTGAGAATGGCTTTATTAAGGTATAGAATGAGTTTTCTCATCTGCCTGTTGCCATAGCAAACTGAATATGTCTTCACGCTTGCCACTATTGGTGTTTTCTTTCTTCTGTTTTGCTCTCTTGTTAAAGTTGAGGAAGCACATGACTGGATGGAATAAGCAAAGGGAAAAGCGGGTGGATTTGCAGCAGAATCATGTCTGAAAAACATGGACACTTACATGGGATTTCCTATCTTAAAGTGGGTTTTCAGTTAGGAGACTCAAGATGCCATATGGCAATCATTTGATTTCCTTAATGTCTTTATCTGCATTTGTTTGGTCCCTAGGTGTCTTTCCAGTGCCATCTGGAGATATTTGAAGTACTGTTGCCAGTTCACAAGCCTTGCTCTTTTCACTGCTATGGAAAAAAAAAAAAAAAATCTGATTTGCAATAGATAAATCACCTTGGGATAATTTCTTTCCTCTCAATGCAAGCACACTTCTGTACTGAAGTCAGAACTTCCCTTTCTTTATCAGCCCAAACCTGTAACAACTACTTAACCTGTGTTGTGCTTTGGTATGCAAGGGTAATATTATAGTAAATAAGATAAAAAACACTATTGTAAAGATATAACTTTGTATTTTAAAGCATTTTTCTTCTGAACATCCCTCCTCCTTCCTTAAATCCAGCCATGAGTAAATCTGTATTTGCTAAAAATTGGGGAGGGGATTTGCATCTCAGTTCTTCTTACATGGGCTCCCAACAGTAATAGCAATTTCTGTTCAGACTCCTACACCGTTACATCCTCTAATTAATGCATACAACTCTGTGTTGTCCTCCTGAGGTAGGATCACTCCTCCAGATATTCCTTCCAGTTAGAGATATTTTTTAATACCTCAGTCAGACCTCAGCCTGCAACTTCGAGGGGCTCCCCAGTTGCCTGCTCAAGACCCTGCAGCTGCATATGTGGCACTTCTTACAAACATCTCCTAGTAGTAGTACATCTGAGGCTCCAGCCTTGAATACACCTGTGAGCTAAAGAATCCTAACAATAATAGGCTATTTCATGGCAGCTTCTCCTGACCCATTTCTTTTCTGTCTTTCTGTCTACACATCTTTTGGCCTCATGGGTCAGGAAGGGGAAAGCAAAGGAAATATGTTTTAGCTTCTACTTTTTCAGCCTTGAATTTTCTGTTTTCTTTTGATGGTGCTCTCAGATTTCCTGATAGCAGAGCACATTATCTGAGGCAAGATACTCTGTGTCAGTTATTTGCATTCATTCCTTTCCAGACAGCCTTTGCTGCTGTTGGGGATTCAGCTACAAGCTAGACCAAGAGAACACAAGAAATTAAATCAGCCTCCCCTTGCCCCAGTCATGCATCGTCATTTCAGACATGTCCCCATCTTATCTGTTTTGCAGGAAACAACTGGGTGCTTCTTTGAGAATCAGGCAAATTATCAGTGTGATTCTGGCTACCAGCTGGTTGGGAGCTCAGTGTTTATCTGCCAAGCCAATCGGCAATGGTACAGTGAATCACCTCCTTCCTGTGTTCCCCTCAGCTGTGGAAAACCATCACCCATCCAGCATGGTTACTTCAAGGGAGAAACTTTTGATACGGGCTCCAAAGTTGATTTTTTCTGTGATGAAGGCTATGAGCTGATTGGAGATGTTTCTTGGACATGTCAGAAGTCTGGGAAGTGGAGCAAAAAGCAAAGTCCAAAGTGTGTGCCAACAAAATGTCCAGAACCACCCTTGGCAGAAAACCAGCTGGTCTTGAGGGAAGTGACTTACCAAGTTGGTGTTGTACAGTTCTCCTGCAAGGAGGGTTATGTTTTGCGTGGCTCACCTGTACTGAAATGCTTGCCCTCCCAACAGTGGAATGATTCCTTTCCCTTCTGCAAGGTTGTACAGTGTCCTGCACCTCCATACATCCCCTTTGGTGACCCCTTGACTTCATCCCTTCATTTTGGTAGCACTGTGAAATACGTTTGTGTGGATGGGTTTTTATTGAAGGGTGAATCTACCATCAGATGCCAGGCTGATGGCTCATGGAGCTTGCCTTTGCCAGAATGTATTCCTGTGGAGTGCCCCCAGCCAGAAGAAATTCAGAATGGCATTGTTGATGTGCAGGGCCTCACCTTCCTTAGCACAGCCCTCTATACGTGTAAACCAGGCTTCGAACTGGTGGGGAACACAACTATCCTCTGTGGAGAAGATGGCCAGTGGCTTGGAGGAAAGCCAACTTGCAAACCTATTCAGTGCCCAAGGCCTAAGAAGATCCTCAATGGCAAATACTCATTCACAAACTTCCATTACGGGCAGACCGTTAGATATTGCTGTGACAGAGGTTTCCAGCTCCAGGGGGAAGAAACACTGAGATGCCTAGAGACAGGGGAGTGGAGTACAGAGGTTCCCTCCTGCAAAGCCATAAATTGCCAGCCCCCTCAGCCCATCGAGAATGGCTTTGTGGAGGGTGCAGATTATAGCTATGGGGCCATGGTCATTTACAGCTGTGTGCCAGGCTTCCAGCTGTCTGGCCTTGCCATGCAGACCTGTGAAGAATCAGGCTGGTCTAGCTCCACACCAGTCTGCCTCCCAACAGACTGTGGCATGCCTCCTCACATTGACTTTGGGGAGTATGTGCAGATGAGACATGGGGAAAGACGCTCTGACCAGGAGAGCGTTACTGAGAGTCCCTCTCTTTCGCATATGTTACTGGCTGACAATTTAAGAGACTTCAAAAGCTCCTTGAAGGAGGACAGTGCAATGCAGCTCACCACTTTCTTATTTGGAACTATCATTTTATACACATGTTACTCTGGCTATGAGCTGCTGGGAAACCCTGTTTTAGCTTGCCAAGAAGATGGGGCTTGGAATGGCACAGCCCCCGCCTGCGTTTCAATAGAGTGCACCTTGCTGTCACCCCCAGAGAACGGTTTTTTACATTTCACCGAGAACACGCTCGGTAGTGCGGTGCAGTACACTTGTAAGCCAGGATTCACACTTATTGGCTCCGACACACGACTTTGTTTGCCAAATCGGCAGTGGAGTAACAATGCTCCATACTGCAAAGCAATAACATGTAATTCACCTACCCAGCTTATGAATGGGAACATAAGAGGGGGAAACTACACATACGGGAGTGTTGTCTACTATGAGTGTGATCCTGGATACCAGCTAAATGGCCCCACAGAGAGGAGATGCCAGGAGAACCAGAAATGGGATGGCAATGAACCGATTTGCATTCCTGTTTCCTGCAGCCCACCACCAGTTTTGGAGAATGGTCAGGTGACTGGAGAGGAGTACACGTTCCAGAGACATACAGAGTACAGCTGCAATGAAGGATTCCTGTTAGATGGGGACAGGAGTAGAGTCTGCCTTGCAAATGGAAGCTGGAGTGGAATCACTCCAGTCTGCAAAGCTGTGACCTGCCCAGTGCCGCTGCCTCTTCCCAATGGGAGAACTAGTGGGTCAGATTTTGGCTTTAAGAAAGAAGTGCACTATCACTGCAACAAAGGATATAGCCTGCAAGGAGTGTCCACACTCACCTGTCAGAGTGATGGTACCTGGGATTCAGAAGCTCCACGCTGTGAGCCAGTCATTTGTGGACCTCCTGAAGACATCTCCCATGGCTTTCTGAATGGCTCAGGCTTTACTTATGGGGAATTTGCCCAGTATGAGTGCTTCCCTGGTTATGAGCTGCACGGCAATCCTTTACGGCAATGTTTGTCCAATGGATCCTGGAGTGGAAGCCTTCCATTTTGCCTACCCTGTCTGTGTCCTACACCACAGATTCAGAATGGGGTTGTTCTTGGTACGGATTTCAGCTGTGGGAAAAGTGCCCGGTTTCAGTGCCTGGAGGGTTTCAAACTGCTAGGGCCTTCTGAAGTCACCTGTGAGGCAGCTGGCAAGTGGAGTTCCGGCTTCCCTCGCTGTGGGCAGGTTTCCTGCGGCTCTCCACCCGTCATCCCCAACACATTTATCAATGGGAGCAGCTCTGCAGATGAGAACACTATCATCTATACCTGCTTGACAGGTTTTGTCATGCGGGGGAGTCCAGAACTGACTTGTGTGGAGGCTGGGGTCTGGAAGAAGCCATACCCAAGCTGTGAGCTGTTAAGCTGTGGTCCACCACCTTCTGTCCCAAATGCAGAGGTTCTTGGGAACACTTACACCTATGGGAGCAAGGTCCAATACAGGTAAGAATGCTGCTGCCATTCTGTTTCCATAAAATCTCTGAAGGAATGAAGGTGGAAGGTTTATACACCCTCAGTTAGTGCAAGTTCTTAAAAGACCTGGAAGAAAGTTATGCCCTGTCACATGCTCAGATTCACAAAGCCCATGTTCCCATGCACATACAAAATATTCTTTGGACCACTGTCAAAACCGTAGCAAGGTATTTCAGCCTGTTCGGCTGCAGTCCTCCACCGCCTTTAGTTTCCCGTTCCCCTTTGCATTCCCCTTCTCCTCCTCTGAAACGCTGGTCTAGACATTCAGGTTTTCTTAGCAGCAACAGCCATCAGGGTGTGCAATTTTTCTCCCCTGTAGGCACCCCATTTACGTCTTCCTCCAGCTTCAGGTGCCCGTTGTAATACAGAAGGGCTGATCTCCCTCTTGTCCCATTTTCTTTACTGTGGCACTGCACTGTCAGCAAGTGTTGCTGATGCCATTACTCCTCTGTCAGATAGGAGAGAAAGGTTTTTGTTAATTTCCTGAAGTGTGCATTCTGTGAATCTCTTTCTCCAAGGTGAGGAATTCCTTGGCAGAAGGGGAGAATTTTTTTGGCAGTAAAAGCAAATAACAGTGTGGGACAGAAGTGGGAGATGGCATGTGGATGAATTTAACGGTATCAGTCATTTCCATTCAGCTTTAACAAGGTGAAGGGGTTGCTTGTGTCTGCCTTTCTACAAGTGAACTCACTTGTGCAAGCTAACGGAGTTGCACCATGTGGAACAGAACGAATCAGCCTTAAATATCTCAGCAAATGGCCTGTGGTCAGCCTAAGGCTTGGTTTCTTCTTGGAAGAAAGTGGGATCATCTTTAGAATTGCTCTTACACACTGTTGACCTAACCAAAAGCCCTTCTTGCAAATGGAAGGGCAGTGCAGAAACTGCACTGAAGTGTTCAGTACCCTCCAAGAACCAAAGCCACCAACTCGCTTTCCATTGTGCTGCAGCAGCATGAAGCAGCTGGAGGTGAAGTCTGGAGCTTTCAGTTCTTGCAATAGAATCAACTCAGTCCAGGCACACTTCTTACAGGGTTACTTTGAAATAACAGGAAAATCCCAAGCCATGCTTATGAGCAACTAATGCTGAAAAATTACTGTCTGACTTTGTAATTTATGGGTTAGCTCATCCCTAGCTGTGTCTTTGTGGTCTTCATGCTGTGTTGCAGGTGCCTGGAAGGCTACACAATGGTGACAGAGGTGGATGTATGCATTTGCCAGGAAGATGGTCAATGGTCTCCTCAAAGTATTTCCTGTTGTCCCAGAAAGTGTCCCCTCCCAGGAGATATCACCCATGTAACCATACTTGGGGATAACTTCACTGTGAACACAAACATCACTTTGTCATGTGTAGAAGGCTATACTCTGGTGGGAGCAAGTACATCTACATGCACGGTATGGTGTTACTCGCACTGTTTTATTTTGCCAGTTTTGTTGAATGCAAGTCTCCCTCATGCCTCTGTTAGCTTTTGGCCCTTAATTGCACACAACAAAAAAAATTTAAAGCATGTCATGCAAAATATAATATGCTTCCTTGTTGCCTAGTAAGAGCAATTACTAGTTTTTCATGTACAGACTTTCAGAACTACTATTAGTTTCTTCTTCCATAGAAAACTAATGCTGTTCTTTAGAAAAGCATTCCTTTTATCACATTTTGGGGAATAAATCATGTTTGAGATTTTTAAAAATTATGTTCAAGATTTTTAATGTATTTTGAGGATTGAGTGCAGAGCTATTTCTCCAGAATAACAGGCAGCACACATTTTAATCCACTGTGTAGCTGTAGAAACTTGGATCCTCTGTATTTTGCAGAGCAAACATCCTCGTCCATTCTGCTAGTAACCTCTTGTCACACTAGTTGTGGACAACTTTGACTTAAACTTGTAAATACACTCTTTAAAGTGAGTAAGTCTGCTCATATGAGAAAAGCTGAGCATGTGTCTTTTTACAGAATCAGCACTTCCTAAGGAAAGGTATTCCCCTTCATTATTTTGCTGTTTCACAGATCTGTGGAAGTAGGAGTAGGTGTGTGTGATGAGTGTCTCTTCAAGTATCAGACTTCCCTTAGAGAGCCTGGGAAGGCAGCTGAAGCACTTAGTCATGGTGTTAGACTTCCAGCCAGGAGAGAAGTACAGAACATGGAATCAAGCAGCTGTAGTTTCATTCTTCTCCCGATGTGTTCCCTGAGCTATTAGGTGACCTTGTACAAGTGAACTTGCTTCTCAAAGCTTCTGTTTAGCCATTTACTTTTTGTTCCCTCTGTCTTGTAAGTCTGAGCTGAACTTTCCTGCCAAAGATGAGCTCCAGTCTATGTTGACATCTTAAAAGTGTTACTTAAATTACTGAGTTTTATTAAGGATTGCACAGATAATATTATAGTAACCACATCTGTACACCCACAGCCATCAGATGCTTCTACTATGATTTTCCTAACTTTTTCATGTAGATATGAAATAAGCATATGAAGTGGTGCTTTCACACTTTTAATTACATTTATTTTCCAGGAGAGTGGTATTTGGATGCCACCTTTTTCTGATGACATCTGCATTCCTGTGTCCTGTGTGACCCCAGAGTCTCCAGAGCATGGATTTGTCATTGGCACTAAGTACAATTACAAAGATGTGGTTCTTTATAAATGTGATTCTGGCTATGAATTACAAGTAAGCAAGCTCACATCTCCAGTGCTCTAAACCTTTAGTTGTTATTTTAAGTTCTTACATGATGACTGTGAGAATGTGTTATGTCTAGTACATATTGATAGATTCCCTTAACTACCATGGAACCTGGATATCTGTTGTTGTTTGTAGAATGCTCCTGTTATGGCTGGGGTGGGCCTTGAATGACTTAAGGGTATAACTGAAGCAAATATAAGCATCCATTCAGACATACATGTTCAGCAGATGCCTTTCAGTGGTGAGATGTCTCCAGGACAGAGCCTGGTTCCTAATGCTGTGTTTTGTGAGTACCTAGCAGAATGCAGAACTGTGCTTCCTTTGTACTGTTGTAACACCAGTAATAAATTAAAAGAACTTCATGCAGGTGAATTTACCCAGTCAGGAGTGAATTCAGTCAGTCAGTCAGTATAAAAATAAGGAGAGTTTAGAGAATGCTTAGGTAACAATACATTTAATTTGCATTATGTTGTCACATATGTAATATCACTGAGGATAGAGGGGTAGGTCAGTACTTAGACAGGTAGAATTGCTGTTTCAAGTAATTTTTGGACATAACAAGCCAGTGATTTCCTACAGTGAAAAGTGCTTCCAAGCTTTGTATTCCAGCTTCGCCACCTAGTGTCAATCTGTCTCCCTGCTGCTGAAGAGAATTCCTGCTTTTTTTCCTTTGGGAAGCAAAGTCCATTGGGTGTGATGCCATGCAACTGTCAGATCAAACAGCTGCCCTTGTCAATGGGTTTGCTTTGTAATGAAAGTACATTACTTCAAGGGGCCAATGTAGATGTTGTTCTCAGCATCTTGGAATAAAATAAGAAATAAAACCTGGACTATTAGAGTGGCTATAAAGCCTGTACATAAGAAAGAAATAACATTATTTATAAGAAAATTTAAAAAATTAGTATTTGGGATGTGGTCAAAACCAGTACATTGCATTTATAAAACACAAGCTTGTACTGTTGTTGGAAAAAATGCTAGTTAGATTTTCTGTGAGTGAGTCCTGGAGGGAGAGAATTTGTCATCATAACACGTTCCTGGGAATAAGAATGGTAAAACTGACACAAAAGATCACAATCCAGGGAGAAGGACAAGAGAAGTGACTGACTAGGCCCACAAACTTTTGGTTTATAAACAATACCCATCACTTTGCAGGAAGCAGTTCTACCCTAAACTCTACTAGCAGACTTCAGCTGTAGCATTTAACTATGTCTTTACATGGGTTGCGCATGGAGGGGAAAAATCCTAACCTTGCTGGATACTAGAGTTGATGGGAGAAAAGAGTTGATTGAATAAAGTTGTTCTTTCAGCATTTTCTTTTGTTTCATAGGGTGATGCAGAACGGACTTGCCAAGAAGACAAGCTTTGGAGTGGCACAGTGCCCGTGTGCACAAGTATGTTCCACATGAGTTTATCAGTTAATGTTGGTCAAAGGAGATTTTACACAACAGAAAACACTAATGCTTATTTTGCTTTATAACTCATACTGTCTGCATCTGCCTAAAAATTTTTGTAAGTACCACAGATAACAGCCTGGAAGAGTTACAGAATTGCTGATGTGTGCAGGTAACAGTGTGAAGAAAATCTCTACACCTTTCTGCCTTGGTCTTCTATCCGTAAGAAAGCTGTGCAGACAGCTTCCAAGTTTAAGTATTTCTGACACTCCAACACAGGACTTCTGAACATGTTAGTTGCCAGGAGCTGCAGATACATCCTGAAATGTAACTCTGGAATCTCATTCTCACAGGTACTTCTTTTCTGTGAGATGTCTGAAGCCCACTGACTACAGTGCCGAAATAGGAGTTGTCTATGTAAATGCTTATGGGGACTTCAGCTGTTGGCTCGAAGTGGCAACAGTGGGGTTTCCTGAGGCTTCCTGGCAGAACAGCCACAATAGCTTTTGTCTTTTAGCAGGAACTGGAAGCACCGAGCATGATACTGTTCTGCTACTCGGGCAGATATCTGGGAATGCTCGGATAAACACTGTGCTCCTTCCCTGTTTCTCAGATTAAAACCAGCGGAGGAGCTGTGAACAGGACAGGCTATATGCATTACATCTGATTGGAATATATTCCTTATGTTATAGGAGTATCATGCGGACCCCCAGACATGATAGAAAATGGATTTGTTCAAGGAGAGGAGTTCCTGTTTGGCAGTGAGGTTTTTTACAGCTGTGACCCTGGCTTTGAGATACAGGGACCAAGCCGTAGGATTTGCCACGTTGACAGAAAGTGGAGCCCCTCCGCCCCTTCATGCATGCGTAAGTAGCGAGCAGAGCAACATGGTGGCAGTTTTCCAGGAGAGCCGGGAACAAACTGAGTGCTTTTGCTGGCTTCCTCCCAGCCTCCCCCTCCAGCTGGAGGGCTGTAAGAGGAGGAGCCAGAGGGAAAGCCAACAGAGTTCTCACTGGCAGTTCCTCTCTGATCTGAAGGGAGTTCCTTTTGGCACGTTAAAATGGCACAAGCATAGAGTCGCGCTTAGGTCAGTAGGGGAGGAGTGTGGCCTGCTGTATTTGATTTGCCTTGCATCGTGATGTGCAGGGCCTTGGACATCATGTGCTGGGATGGTTCATCACTGCCATCCTAAGGCTAATATAGCCTGGTCACTCCCTATGTCTGGAGATCAAGACGCTGCTCCCTAGGATCAAATCTTGGCTCTCTGTGCAGCAGAAGGTGATTAATTGTGGGAGCATGGAAAGAAGGATTTATAACTTATTTCATACAGTTTATTAATAAAATGAAAGGTTTTGTAGTCTTTACCAATAAACTATTTCCCATCTTCTCATGGTGATGTCATAGTCGTAGCCCTTGCATTCTTCTTTCTCACCTTTGACCAATTTGCCCGGTCTCCACTGTAACTGTGGGACAGGAGGCAAGATCCTTCTTAACTGCTGTCATTTTACTTGGGGACATCTTGAGATCACCTTCCACTGTACAGGGAGCAAAGGAGACTGCAAAAGCAGCCTCTGGCCTGCTCAAAAGAAATATTCTGGATCACTCTGATTGAACAGACCTCATAACTTGCAACACCATCAGATACATTTGGGCACATTCTCTCTTGGGTGTCTGCAGCCTGAACCCCAAGAGAGAGAGGGCAGGCAAGGTGTTGTATAACCCTTCTCCATATATACTAAACAGCTTCTTTCTTCCCATCTTTCCTTTAATTCAGTGTGCGAACAGAGCTGTCAGGCAATGTGTAACAGACAGAATGGCCTTTGTTGTCTGTATAAAACCAAAAAGTTTTCTCCTCTCCTAGGGATTACTTGTGGGCTGCATCCCTCAATAGAAAATGCAGAGGCCATCTCTACAGGAAGCACATACAGAAGTAATGTAACCTTTGTGTGCGACTCTGGATACCATCTTGTTGGGCCCCTGAATATCACATGTCTTGCCAATGGGAGCTGGAGTAAACCCTTGCCATTGTGTGAAGGTAACTGTTAAGTTTCATGGCCTGGCACATTCCAGTCTGGGATAAGAAATAGCTCTTCCCTTATGCATCTATATCATGTAATCCAGGGATTGAGCTGCTTTCAGGAAATGACTCTGTAATGTGCATTAAAAGTGGTGCCTGAAAAATGAAATGTGTCACAAGGAGTACCGCCTGTTACCAAGCCAGAAAGAGCCTAAACATAATTTTTCTGAAGGTTTTAATCTGCAGTTTAACAAGCTTAATGAGAGATGAGGTTACTTGCCATCTCAGAAAATCGAACTCCTAACAAAAGGTGATAGACAGTGAGGACAAGTGACTTTTCTCCCAGCAGCCTTCTGTAGTCAATTATTAAGTTGATATTCTTTTTCTGAACTTTGAGCCCCGAGGACATTCTCAACAGCTCAGCCTTTAACCTCCACACTCCTCACATGAACAAGCACCGTGAATGTGTGATGTGTACCATTTTGCAAATCACTACTTTCAGGTGCTCCCTCAGTCGGTCCTGTTGCTCATGCCACAAAGCGGGATAAGCGCCAAGCAAGAACTGTCAGTATCATATCGAATGGGCAGTAGTCAGAGTCAAGACAGATGGAGAACAAAAACTCAAGATCCCAAGTTTGAACAGATAGCCAGTATTGTTGGATGACTCTCTTCAAAATGTAAAGCATATAGAAGCTTGCTGAATTGCAGTATTGTTAACTTTTGATAGTTCTCCATTCCTGGCCTCTGCCATGAAGATACAAAGTTTGGGCTTCACACTTTCCTCTCAGAAACACTCAGTTCACTTCTTGCCCATCACACTTCATTTCAGGCTATTCTTGTCCCTGCTGCATATACCTGAGGTCTCCTAGGCAAGACTCAACTTGCTTTTTATAGTTGGTGTTGGGCAACCACACAACGCAGATCACTGTGCACTGCACTGCCTTAATGCTTTGCACACCTTATAGTAGCAACCTGGACAGTCGATAGGGGACATCCACATCAGAGAGGAGGTCTCTAGCACCTAGCCAGGCACCTAAGGAAAGTCACACAGTAGCTGTGCTGAACAGATGTCAAGAGGACCATCTTGAACAAGGCTGAGCACAGCCACTTCAACAATTCCTCTCTTCCTCTTGCCTGACAGCCTTGTGTCTGTCTGATAGTTCAATTTTCAGTCATTCCATTATGCAGACCACACAGGAAAATCAAATGGAACACAGGACGAAGAACAGAGGCTCTTGTGTAGCCATGGTAACCCAGCTTAAACTGTCTGCCTACTGGCTTCAGAAACACAGTTAAGAATCTTCAGGGGAGCAATTAGTAATATAAGTGTTGGCATCCTGCATCTCACCTAATATTTCTTGTCAGGCAAAAAGGGAGGTGCAAATAGCTGCAAGTTTCTGAGGTATCTCTCAGTGGCAAGAAAGAACCATTTCCACGTTCTGCCCCTCTGGCCTCACTGCAAAGTCGTGTGTCCTCCCCAGCACTGCCACACTTTGCTGCCCTGAAAAACATGTGGCTGTGGCTTTTCTCCATCACTGGGAGGAGCTCCTTCCCTAGCTTGGCTACATTTCATTCCCAGGGCCACTGAATGCTCCCTCCATGGTCTTCATGATTTATTAACCTGTGGCTGCTACTTTAAACATATTGTGTGAGTAATTCAGGAATTGTTGGAAGTCCGGATCTAATATCAAGCTGAATTAATGAGAGAGTTCTTCCTTTGCAGAGACCAGATGCAAAGTTCCAGTTTCCTTGCTGAATGGGAAGGCAATTTATGAAAACAATACAGTTGGCAGTACAATAGCATATATCTGCGAGAGGGGATACAGCTTGGAAGGGGAACCTGCAGCGGAGTGCACAAGAGATGGAAGATGGAGTAATCCCTTACCTCTCTGTAAACGTGTGTGTTTGCTTTGTAATGAAAAAGTGATCTCAATTTGTAAGCCCTAAAGGCTAGGCTTTAATGTGACAGTAAACAACAGCAGCTTCTGCAGATCTTTGTGGAAACGTTCTGTAATTTTCTTCTGGAATGACCATGAGCAGAATTTGTCACTTGTAGTTTAAATAATTGGTTTGGCCTAGGTTGGGAGATTTGTTGGTGTGCGTCCCATTTTTACAGATGAACAAAGGGATCCGTTACTGAGACATGATAAACCATTAACTTGTCTGAGTATATTTTTGTGACAGTAAAATAATGAGCTGTGTTCCGCATAGTTGGAAAGCTGACATAAAATGGAATCGATTGTAGTCACCCACTTGATTTATGAGGAGTAGGTGAGAGAAAAGTTTGGAGGAGAAGGCAAAAGGGAGACTTTATTGTTGTCTACAATTGACTATTGGGAAGGGTGTGAAATAAAAAGAGCCAGACTCTTCTCAGAGGTGCACAGTGGTAGGATGAGAGGCAATGGACACAAGTTGCAACACAGGAAATTCCAATTAAGTATTTGAGGAAACTTTTCACCATCATAGCAGTCAAACACAGGAACAGGGACCCAGAGAGGACATGAAATCTCCATCCTTGGAGATGATACTCAAATTTCAGTTGCTCGAGTCCCACAGCAACCTCTGACCAAGTTGGCCCTGCTTTGAGAAGGTTGTACTTAATGGCTGTATAAATTATTCTGTGAAATAGCACCTTACGCACGTATGCTGTGCACATGCACGCACAATAGCCTTCCTTGTTGATGTATGTGTCTATAACTAATGTTAAGATCTACTGTAGTCTTAGGGTGGATAAGTGAGACAAATACTTGATTTTTGTGTTACAAAAGACCTGTAGGATTTTAGTTTCAGAAAACTGGCATCAGTGTCTGCTGTATGTAGAGTCCGACCTTTTCCACACTCATCTTGAGATCAATAGACCATGCAAATATTTCTGCTTAGCAAGCTCACAGCCACCAACAAATAAGTTTATCAGAGAAATTCTAAACTTTAATGAATGTTATTGTAAGTGTCTGCTCTTTATTGGTCCAGCCCCTCAGAAAAAGAAGTAGGATAGGTCTGGCTAGTTTTTATAGTAAGGTTATAGTAAACAGGAAGGGTAAGAGAGAATGGGTTTATAGTAACAAGTAGGATATTCCCTACTTAAATCCTTGGTGTGTCTTCTACTGCCATCAATAGAGTATGGTAGCAAGCCATGTGACAGCAGAGAATCAAAATTTTTATTTTTATTTTATGACCCAAGTCTCATAACTTTACATCAAATTACAAATTGGACTTGTGTGCAGCATCTATTTCTATTGCTTTTCATAAGATTTGATTTTGAAATTTTCAGAAACTAAAGTATTCTCTTCCTTTCTTCCATCCCTTTTTCCTCTGTTCCTTTCCCTTGCACCCTTTCTGTGAACAGCAAATCCTTGTCCTGTGCCTTTCATAATCCCGGAGAATGCCCTTCTGTCCGAGGTGGATTTCTATGTTGGTCAGAACGTATCCATCAGGTGCAGGGAAGGTTACCAGCTGAAAGGGCAGTCTGTGATCACCTGTAATGCTGACGAGACCTGGACTCCAGCCACAGCTAAGTGTGAAAGTAAGTACATGAGGTACAGTTCCGCAGGGGCTTGGTATTTCCCAGAGGGCTGGTGACCACAACTGTATCACACAGGAGCATGACAGTGCAGACGTGTCAGCAGAGCTCTCCACCTAGATGCAGTTACTCTGGAGGAAGAGAGCTTTTGTCTGCTACTGCCATTTGGAGAGGTAGGTCGCTCCGAGAGATCCAGGCACGTAAAGGCAAGCTAAAAAGCTCTACAGAAGAGCTATTTCTTCTTTCTTTTTAACAGAGTTGTTTCCTCAAAAGGATCCAGAATATGTCTATGTGGGCTGGTGCCCCAAGAGCATTCATTCTACTATTTACTAGGCCCAGCTGTAGTTTTCTTCTCAGTTTACCTTTTGCAAGCACTGGAGCTGGGATTCGTTATTGGATACCCTAAATATCCTGAGAATGATTCCTGTGAGATTCTGCATGATGTGACAAGGGTTGTAGGGAGAGCTGCTGCATTTTATTGTATTCATGGACATTGGCAGCAGGCATAGCATCCTTTTGCAAGCATATCTGAATGCTTTTGGGCTTCTTGCAAGCAGTATTGTTTAGTTCAGACAATAATGTGACCTCATTCTACAGACCCAGTGTCATGTATATCCTGGGACCACCTGAAAGTTTCTGGTCTATATGGTGGACGTAGCCATTGTTGCATTGCCTAAAACTTCTGTTCCTGGCCATCTCCTGCTCAATTGGGTGTACGTACAGGTTCCCCCTATGAGTGTCTGCACCATGAAGTCCTGCTTACTGATTCCCCATCAGAGGTGTCTCTCTGGCACCTCCCAGGTCCTTTGTGCAAAGTGCTGTGTCCCGGGTTAGAAACTGTCATGTAAGCATTGCAGCTCACAGCGTCTGGGTGTTTTATTTTGTTTAGAGATATCTTGCGGCCCCCCAGCTCACACAGAAAATGCTCTGATTCGTGGTAGCTTCTATCAGTATGGAGACATGATCACCTATTCGTGCTACAGTGGGTACATGCTGGAGGGACCCCTGCGGAGCATTTGCTTAGAAAATGGAACATGGACAACACCACCTACTTGCAAAGGTAAGTCTTCTTTATGAACAGAAGCATATTGTAGCTTGCCAAAAGCACAGAGGTGTCATCCTGGCTGCAATAAAAATGAAAGTTAAATTTTTGCTGGTTTCAGTGTAGTCATGGTTTTTACGCAAGGCATTTAAAGTGCGGGCTGTTGCTTTATTTCCAGGTGAAAGAGAAGGCTTCCACAATTTTTCTCTTTAATCCTTGCTAATCTTACAATTTCTTTTGCTACAATGTTGTATCCCACACCTAAGATCCTCTCCTCTTCACAGAACCAGTCATCTTTCTGACATGCTGAGCTGTTTCAGATAAGCACTGCCAAAGATCAGGCACGGTGGAAAACAAAAGTAAGAGAACCAATGGGTTCTTAGTCGCTCACTGTATTTACAGCTTGGCAGGTCCTGAAAATTGTTTTGCAATTGTCCTGCTTTCAGCCAGGATGGAGCTAGTTTTGTTTTCAGCAGCTCCTGGGTTTTGGATTTAGCATGTGAAGCAAGGTGACAGCACGCTGCTGTTGTTCACTGCTGCTGAATGATCACGGACATCTTGCAGTTTCCTGCTAATGTGCAGGTGCAAACACTTGGGGGGGGGGCACAGCCAGAATAGTTGATACAAACTGGCCAAAGAGAGTATTCCATACCATAGAAGTCCTGCCAGTATAAGTGAGGGTCAGCCATTGGCCCCCTTGTTCTTGTTCCTTGTTTGTTCATGTTCTGTTCATGTTCCTTTCTTGTTACCTTATTTTCTCTCTGAACTTGCTGCTCTGGGCTGGCTGCAGGGAAATATCCCTGCTCCCTGACTGTTGCTCAAGATGTGTTGTGTCGGTCATCGGGTCATGAGAAACTGTACATTATTTGTTTCATATATTCTGTTATCCTTATATATTATTATTACCATGAATATGTTTTTGTCTTTTTCTTTGCTGTCCTGGTAAATGTTTTTATCTCAACCCATGAGTTCTCACTCTCTCCCTGATTCTCCTCCCCACCCCATAAGAGAGCAGGGGAATAAGCAAGTGGCTTTGTGGTGTTCAGTTATCATTTGGGTTAAACCATGACGGCAATAAAATGCTTAAGGATAGGTTCTTACAGCTCACTAAATAATGCACACTAAGTACTGTAGAAAATTCATGGTTTTAACAAAATACCAAAGACAAAGTCTAGCCTTTCCACCCTTGGCATACCAGCAAGAAAATGTCACTCTTTCGTTTGTTGAGCTAAAAAATTCACTTGCTTGAATTACAGAATTAACTCTTCCACTCAGAAGATTAAGATAAAAAGTTTTGAACAGAAAATAGGGGAAACCAACACAAAACATAGAAGGGATGATAAACTAAACAGTTAAAAACAGATATAAAAGCATCTTCACACACTAACTTAAAGATGAGGCATAGCAAAAGGGTTCCAGGGTCATGGAGCTTTGATGGAAAAGACCTTGCCATCTGCCATTTCCATATTGGAAGCCTGGCTAGCCGCCTGCTGCCAAGTATCTGTAGAGCAGTGAGTTAGCTGCACCCTGAAGTCTTATCTCATATGGTGTAACAGCCACCGTACTACAAACTGAGCCATAGGTGTATGTTTAGAACTGTGAGTATTAAGAGCAAAAAACCTTAGGGCACATTAGTGGCCAGTGACAAGCAGCCCCATTCCCTAAGCTCAAGAACTCCCACAGAAGAGGAAGGGTGCCAGAACACTCATCTGGGAACATTAGAGCCATCATCAAAGCTGTCAGGTCTGCCTCTTCTCCTGCAAGTCTCAGCTCTCCGTGTTGAACATAGCAGCAACAATACTTCCTCCCTCCCTGGCCATTTTGTGTTTAGGTCAAAAGCCTTTTGGAGATGGAGCACTCTATACTGTGCTAAGCCGGAGTAATCAGGGTCTGCTCATCAGTTTTTTTATATGAATCCTGACAGCAGAGCATTACGAATGTTAAGACCTAGACAAGTTTGAGTTGCCCTACTCTATGAAAGCAGGCACTCTGTTATAATTCTGTGTCTAATAGTTATATTTGCCTTGCCTAAAAATCACAAATCAGTAGATTGTTTTGAGGAGACCCAGAGCCAAAGAAGTGGGCTTGTAACTCCTGAAAGTTTCAGGAATAGATAAGCTACTCCTGAAAAACAAGTTTCTCCTGGTTGTGAGACCATGGCTTGCCCTTGCCATCAAGAATCACCTGTCAAGTAGCTAAGTAGAGAAGATTTAGTGTAAAAGCACGTGAGTTACTTCAGATGTCCAGAGGTATCTGAAAGTCCTGTTAGAAATTTATGCTGAGCCCTTTCTGAAAAGTTTGCCAAGGATCTCATCATTTCTTTCTGAACTGTGGTGGCTACAGAATTCAAGGGATCTCTACCTAAGCTAGAATTCATTAGCAAAATTACTTGGATATTTTCTCTTCAGATTCTTCAACTTTGGATTCTTCAACTGCCCCTTTAGTATCTCCAGCTTTACTTTTTATTCTTATTTAATATTTATTAGTTACACAGAACCCTACTTCATGCCAAGGGCTGTAGTTTTCTGCTAGGAGAGGTTCTTGCCATGGGTTAATAGCAACCTGGAAGGGCAGATGTGCAAAGCACTGTCAGATACCTGTCCTATTTGCAACGCCATGTAGTCCACTGGGACTGCTTAGAGGAATAAGTATTAGGGAAAACTATTTCAAAAAATGGCATGATGAAGTGGACAGATGATCAGGGTGTAGTGCAGGAAAACAAAGCAGAATTACCTGCCTTTTGGTGTGTTAAGGGACAGGAATAACAATTTCCCCTCCCTTTTCACCTGAAGGGGAACCAAAAAAGGGCCAACCCCTTTTTTCATGACACATGTCAAATTAATCTTTCAAAACTGCTTTATAATTCATTTGAGGGATTTGCTTAACAAAAGGCCTACAGGACCCAAGCCTTTGTGGTCTACATCAGAAGTGACATGAAAGCACTCTTTGTAATGACTCACGCTGCATTTCTTGTTTTTGGCTCTGTGAGTTGATTATGAATGTGGCCTCAGTCTGCTTGAAACGTTCCGACCTGGCTGAACAGGTTAGTTAACATAAATATTATAATTAAAAAGCAGACTCGATTAGCTTCTTTTAGGAGAGCTCTCACCACAGCTGCACTTGACTGAATCACTGCTGGTTAGAGGTTGCAGGCCAGATTCGGATCTGAGTTTCAGGGGTGAGAAGTATTAGCCTGGATCTGCCAGTCGTAAATACCTGCAGGACTCAGCAGACTGCACAGATAGGCACACAGCTTGTCTGACTAATTTTTTCACTCTGAAATGCTCTAAAATCTGTGTTATCTGTTTATCCTCTGCCCACACCTTGCTGACCAGGAGTGGTCAGTGTGGAACTGCCAACCAAAAAGTTCATACCCCATCAGCAAATGAGCATTGCGAGAGGGCAGCTAAGGCATGGAGGAAATCTTTCACTTGCAACCACAGGGAGTTTTTTTGGGAAAGCTGAGAACAGATAGCAGAAATACATTTTTGCCTTCTTACCAATGTTTGTCTTGCAGCACTGTAATGCTTTTGTGTCCTGTGGAGATAACTTTCAGGCATATATTTACAAGGGGATTTCCAAGATTAAGATTGATACTGTGGATGTGAGAGCTGCTACCACTAACTGAAGTCACAGTCAATGGTTCCCACTCTCTCCCCAGCACATCAGGACTGCATCTGATGTGCTTGCTTTTACAGTAGTGAAAAAAGAGAATGAGATCCCAGCTTAACTTCTCGCCCCAAGCCTTTCTCTAGTCTTGTCTGTCAAGTGAAGAATAATCCCCACAGCTACAGACACAGAGTCTCTGGCTGCCTAAATTGGTGTATAACAAGTGCACACCTAGGAATGATACTGTTCTACTCATTGTTTCACAACCAGGGCTGGGGCAGAAATCCAGGAAAAGCCTATCTCTGCCTGAGATCCTGGATTGCTGAGTGGGAAGGAGTTGCCATCCAAAGCAATTTCTGTAACTCAGAGAATACCTGCATCTTCTCCATTGACAGAGAGAGAGAAAATACATTTCAGAGACCATTTTTCATGGGCTTTGAATTAATGTGGAATATAATTTATACACAACCCTTTTACTTCCCATCCCATTATACATTCATAGTTTAAGTGGTGTGGATCACACAAAGCTTTAAATGGTTTTTGATTCAACTTCCATAACTTTTCATTGCACAAAGTAAATATGGTTGGCATATTATTCTGTTTTAGTCAACACCCAGAGACAAGCTGTCTGCGTAGACATAGATATCTTTACGACAAAAATTGTTCAAAATGCCTGTTAAAATATTGCAACTTCTGTGAACCTGCCAGGGCCTAAGGTCTCTTCCCATTCTCATTATCAGCTGACATCTGATGGGAAGGCTCTTGAGACTGAAAAATAAAATGGCAAAAGCTTTGGCCTCATTTCAACAGACTCCAAGCTGTAGCTTGCAGCTTGGCATGGCTTAGCTGCAAGAGTGACTCAAATTTGGCTCTGTCAGGGGGAGATCTGCATTCTTTCCAATGTGGAGCTCAGGTCTGAACAGTTTTTTAGTGTGCTAAACCACTGTTTGTATTTAATACTAACATTGAACAACATCTGAAACGCTTTCAAAGCCTAAGCCCATATTTTGCTCACCTACTAACTAATTAAAGATAGGATGCAATTAACAATTCAGACCAAGTTTCCTGAGGTTACTCTGTTCATAACTGCCACTAATTAGAAGTTAGTCTGATTACTTATTTGTTCTGTAGTATCATCTCAAAGCCACAATTTTTGATCTTCTGTATATAGTATATGCACCAACATTACAATGATTGTACTTCCTCCGATAATCTTTAAGCCTAACATGTTTGAACTTAGCTTACCACCAGTTTTGTAAAGTAGTCCTGATTTCCCTGGGTATATTAGCCAAGATACGGTGTAATGTCATAGAAATGATGATGAAGTCCAAAGCCTGTCCAGTCGAGGCAATGTATTAGGCTAGCATGATAGAATCCACTTCTAATTCCTTACTTTTATGATTGGGTGCTTATTAACAGATGTGTGAGCTAAGGAGCACCAGTCAGCTAAGTGGGGTTTATAATCACTCTTTGGGTTCCACAGGTAAATACTCAGCTGTGCTGCCGCTGCATCCTCGTTGGTCACTCCTTATTACACTGGACGATAGTGCAATAAAAATTGCTTGTTCTACCAGTTTTTAATCTTACTTTTGGCAAACCCTGTATTATGCTAGACAGCATTATCTTGCTTTTTCATACCAAGGTTAGAAAAAAGCTTGATGTTATTTTAGAGTTAATTGGGGGGCGGGTAATAGTTTTTGTTTGGGGTGGTTTGGTTTTGTTCTGTTCTACAAAAATGTGTGAGGAAAAGGAGGGCATAGCATCAGCCTTGAAACATTGTCCAAATAATTAACCCAACTATGCTAAAAACCTCCAAGTTTTCATTCTTGGCCGTGGACAATTTTTTATTGTCTTAGCGATTCCCACACTCTTGCTCACAGTACCTAGTCAGACACACAGCACCAGAAAATGATGTAGCCCTTGAAATCAAAAGTCAAGTTGTGTTTCTAAACTTCACTACCTTTGTTCTACTCTAAACTTTACAACTGCAAAGATCTGTGCAAGGTGCCAAATTACTAATCTTCTAATTAACCATCTTGAGTTTGTCATGAAATTGTATTGTTTCAGCTGTCTGTCGGTTCCCATGTCAGAATGGTGGCATCTGTGAGCGACCAAATGCCTGCTCATGTCCAGATGGCTGGATGGGTCGTCTCTGTGAAGAGCGTATGTATATCATCCCTAAGTGTAATTTTAAGGATGTTGTAGGTAAGACAAGTGAATTTATTGCAGTGGAAAAATGAAAGGCATAAGAGCCAAATCCATAAAAATCAGTACTTTATTCTGCTCTATTTATTATTAGAGAGAACAGAGAGGACTAACTGATTGCTTGTTTCTAGACAAATAACCATCCCCTGACATCTCCAAACCAAAACAAGAACTTTTTAAATTGATGTGATTTTGTTTATGGGTGCTCTTTCACTATGGTTGAAGAATAGCCTGCTTCAGTTCTCCAAAGTCTGTTTCTAATAGCACTACATCATAATTTCAGGGAAAGAATTTAAAACAGAGGAGATGGAGTGTTCTGCTCAAGGCGACATTTGTTTCTTGGCTTTCTTTTTTATCAGTCTGTGATTATGAACCTGGTCAATTCATGTTCAAATAATACAACTGTGTCACCTTTTCCATGCTGCTCTTCCTGACCTGTGTACTTGTACCTCACAAGTTCAAGGCTGGCTTTTCTGGTTCTGGATCTCTGAATAGTTAGAGAACTGGATCTCTTCGGGTTGAAAATAGCCAAATCTGACGCTTGGGTCTGTCAAAGATTCCCTGGGTGACACTGGAGATGCCAGTTTGTGCTGTATTTCCCATTTTCTTCATGGTGATCTTAGCACAGGAATTTGGGAGGGCTAACCCTTTCATGCTGGGGTAGCTGCTGCAGAAGAAGCCTTATTACTGTACACATTGTTCGGCATGGGTCTATGTGGGTAGAGAAGGAAAGTACCCTTACTGTACTCAGTATGGCCCTGACATAAAGCTTTAGCATCTCCAAGGACACCTGCAGCTGAGGTGGTGTCACTGTCCCTAGCTCTGACTATACATGGAGACCTACAAAAAGATGTGGCACCTCCTCCTGTAGTTCATGGAGAGAAATGTGGTTCAAGCATTTGGCTAGGTAGGTGTATCACATCTTGAAATGGTGCTCTGAATCTATCTCTGCCTCTTTCAAGTCTTCTCTGTGGCACTGTCAGTTCCACATGGCACAAATTAGCTGTAGACACAGAATGAAGAGAGTAAGTTGAGTAAGTTTTGTCCTTCTGCGTTTACAGAAACTCTAGCTATGTGGCGCATTCACACAGCCCCTTTTTTGCTGTCCTTGTGTCTGTCGGTACCACCGTAGCCAGACATGCAGACTCAGCCCTGTATGTTTCACAGATTCAGCAGAAGAGGACTGAGCCCCATGTCTGGCAGAACTGTGTTTGGTATGCCACAATTGATTTCTTTACCTTACTGTTAGCAATGATATTTAATGGATTCTTCAGGACCAGAGGACAAATTTTATGCCCCCAGTCATTTTGATCTGTCATCCCAATTCAGACCCTGTTTTTCTGTATGAGGAAAATGAACAGGCAGCTGACTAGGCAGATCACACTTCATGCAGATACAGGCACTAGCTCTCTTTTTTTTCCCCTTTACTTTGTCATAAGTAGTGAGGAGAGGGGAAAAGGATTCCCACAATTGGGTAGTGCCACCTTGATTTTGCAGTGCTGCTTCTCAGGCAAGGTGCACCAGTGAACAGAAAAGATAGTTTTGATCTTTGGAGTTGAGGGTCTGTTCTTGAAGTCAAAGGGATTTTTGAGTGCTAGCATTGAGCATGGATCTGTCAGGATCAGGCCACAGGTAAGACCACAGAGCTCTTGACAGAATTCAATGGCGTTGTAGTTCATCGTACATTTCACAGATAAGACAGATTCAGCTTCCTGAGGGAGGCCTGACCGCTCTAAAAACATGCAGATCACTACTAGTTTAACGATACAGACAAGTAATTCTTGGTGATATGGGTTAGTCCTGTGAATTCCATGGAAGTTCACTATTCTTTTACCCAGGCTGACTGCACCTGCTCATCTTGACCTCTACTCTGCATCAGTCCTCCGCAGCCCCCATCCACCTTCCCAGTATGCCTCCGCAGCCCCCATCCACCTTCCCAGTATGAAACTCCACTGGAAGTGCCACGCAGGGGTCCAAATTTGAGACCCAGCTGAACTCTTGCCCTTGTCAGAGCATGTTCACATGAGTACTTCATTCAGTTAGTGTAGTGGAGATGGTAGTTTTCTGAAGATACTGAAGTCATGAGCAGTGTGCACATGGGACAGTTTTGCAGATCTGCTCCCAGGTGCAGTATAGCTTGATTGGTGCTCAGTCCAGAGGCCACCAGCTGCTTGGTATCTGCTTTGTTTCTTCCCCAAAGCTTCCAGCCACAGTCACCCTGTCGCACCCAGAATGCCTTGTATCAAAGCTGTCTTTCCATCAGGGTCTTATGGTGTCACCTGTCTCGGCATGTTTTCACTGGTCCAGACCAAGGGCTTTTCTATGGGCAGTGCATAGATTACTAGTTTTGGATGTTACATTGCAGGACCCCAGGGAATCCACAAGCAATCCGGTTGTTTATAATTAAAGCACAAACTGATTTTGTTAGCCACTGTCACAGAAGTAGTCAATGTCTGTGGATCTTGCACATGAGAAACAAGCAAACAGCCCTGCTCATTTCCAGTGAGCACAGAGCCTACAGGCAGCTGAAGGACTCTAGCAATTGGTCCAGTCTGTCCGTTTGTCATCATTCCTTCTTGTTTCTGGACACCATGCCAGTAGTATTTGCTGCTCATGCCTTGAGAGTAGATCCCACTCAACATTGCTGATACTGCATGGAAACACTTCAAGGGGTAATAGAGTTTCTAATTAAATGTAAGTTCTCTTCTTGCACACCTTATTCTTCACTTTCATCCAGGATAATTCTTTTCACTGGTTCTCTCCTTAGCAATATGCATTCTGCCATGTCTCAATGGAGGTCGCTGTGTGGCCCCTTACCAGTGTGACTGCCCCCCTGGATGGACTGGATCACGCTGCCATATGGGTAAATCTCCTTTCAGCTGCTATTTTTTTCTCACTGTTTGTGACTTTACTATCAATACTGAGCACAGTTTGCTAAGGACTCTGTAGAACTATTAAGATTCTCACAGGAAAACCCAGGCCTGCAATAGTATTCCTGGAGGATTTGCTGTCCGCAGCTGCAAACTATTTTCAGACTAGTCCCTGACGAGTCTTAAAAAGTCCTCAGGAAAGTTTGCTCCCAGAAAGGACAGACAGCATTCACAGGAGTGCTCTCTGAAAAAAAAAAACAGTGCAGAGGAGAGAGGATTTCCAAAGAGAAGAATAAAACTAGACTGTCCATTCCAGGAAGAGTTAGAATTTCATTTTCTGCTTCAGCACATGCAGTTCTCCATTAAACTCGAAAACAAGCTGCAAGTACTACAGATGTTTTTCACCATATAGCTGTCTTGTCTGGAGGATTCCTGCTTACTGCCTGAGAGCTGAGCTAGGCAAGAGGGCAGAGCAAAGCAAGGATTTGTTTGAGGATGGTTAAGCTTAATGGGTACCCATGTAAGGTACCATTTACATGATCCGTGAGTACCTTACATTAGGTATCATCTAGGCTCTCTGAACAAATCTAATGTGCGCTGCATTTTACTAGGTCTCTTGCTTGCACCTAACCAAGGCTGAAGAGCATGTAGCACAGCAAAATAGTGCACAGTGAGGGGAATGAGTCTAGGCTCCAGACCTGTGCCCTGGCAGATCAGTTTGTGTCAGATGAAGCTGATTTGCAATTATTTGAACCCAAGTTTGTGATACATGGTTGCACATCAAGACTAAACAAGTGTCAGGTTCTGAGAGGCTTATTCCTATGGAAATAGCTAATAAATCTCATAGCAAGTGAGAGATCATTGAAATGTCTTTCAATCATTATTAAATTTCAATGACTAATAAATGTTAACTATTTTTAAAAAAACATTTTACAGTTTGTTCACTGTATTTTTATTGTCCAGGTGGACCTTAACTGATTGTTAACAGGGCCTTTAACATGAAAGCCCGGTTTGGCTTCCTGCAAGATTTTGGAGTGGTTGTAGTGAACTGGAGGAAGAATTCATGCTTTTTTTAATGAATGTTCATATTATTTGTTCAGCCAATACAAATTGTGACTCTGGGGGATAAGCTGTGTGATACACTGCAAACCCAACCTTCCTTCAGCAAGCTGAAATTCCAGAGTGAACATTTTAACTCAGAACGACTGTATTTTGAAGGGACATGTGCCTAGCACATAATGCATCATTTTCTCTCATATTTCACAAACTTTGCAGCTATAATAGGAGGAGGATAGATGGCTTTTTCACTTTTGGGCCAGCAATTCAAATCTGTTCAGGCTGACTTGCTTTTCCGTAGCTAAAGTCAAAATTCAAGTGGACAGCTGCATCTGTGCCAAAGTTCAGTCATAAAAGTTCATAACCACTGCTTATGAATTTATTAAACCACTTCTCATTTTACTTACTAGCCTTGACATTTTGCCATGACAGAGCAAAGTGAAATGAGAAATATTTGGATTAACTGCTGGTCTCACAAGAATAATTATGTGCATAAAGTGAGAGCTAAAGATGTTTCATTCATACGCTTCATTCCAGAATCAGAAGTCATTTCCAACATGACAAACATGGTGCACTTAATTGCACAGAGATGGTTCATCTCTATAACCTCCTGCCATTGTTGTTGAAGTTTTGGCCCAGAGGAACCGCAGTAGTGTATTTCCATCTCCTTTTGCATTCCTGTGATTACTCATTTCCATTTCCTGTAATTCCATTTTAATCAGTGTTCCCTTGAAGAAATATTTCCCAACATTTGACCTCACTGGTATCTTTAGGTCTGTCTTCTAGATATGGCATTATCTGTTTAAAAGACTTTATGTCTTTCAGCTTTCCTGTGATATAAATGTGTTTGAAGGACTTCATTAAGTGAGTCTAAATCTGATCCATAAATTGTATGGTGCTTTATCTTCCAGTCTCAAAATGGACAGGCAGACTGGAAGCTTTGACTTTTGCTTGGTTACTTGATATCCTTGGTTTAGGCTGTCACACAAAAGCCAGTGCAGCCATTTCATATCTGGCCCAGCACGACCCTATCAGGCAGGCTAGCATTTGTTCTCTAATTCAAATGCCCTCTACCACCTAGTCACACCTCTTATGGGTATACATTGTCTTTCAGGAATTTACTATGATTCTCTGCTTCCTTTCCTTGTCTCCATACAGGTACTTCTGTGTGAAGTCTTACTCCTTGCCTACTGTTGATCTGTAAATAGCTTTCTGATCTTTAACTTTCTGTTTATGCTGCCTCTTTCTATACTTTCTTACCACATCTAGTGTCTGCTTGGCCTGGCTACTGTTTAGCCGTCACATTCCTTTCAAATAAACATCCACATGTTCTTCCTAGAATTAAGGCCTATTCTCCTGTTGATCTTCTGACTCTTCTCTTCTAGTTCCTCCTGCTTCTGGTTGCATTCCATTTTTTTACCTTAACTTGCGGCAAAAAGAACATAATTTTTTAGGCAACATCAAATAATATACTGGCTGTCCCATGTAGCTCATACACTGCAGCAGATAGCAAAAGTAGTAGGGTCAAATCGCATTCAGCAGAAATGTGCTTCTAGGACTGCCCTTTCCAGAGCAAACCATCTTTTACGACAGACTCACAGCTGATGCTTAATGTTGGAGTTTTGAGAGTGCGTTCTTAACAGAATACTGCAGGCTGGGTTTTCAGTGCCCTGTTCCGTAATCAGCTTGCTGTGGGTGTGCTCATTAATGCAACTCTGTGTGTATTTGTATGCAGCTGTTTGCCAGTTGCCTTGCTTAAATGGTGGGAAGTGCATACGACCAAATCGATGCTATTGTCCCTCATCGTGGACTGGACATGACTGCTCTAGGTAAGTGTTGCTGAGGACTGTCCCATGGTAAGGCTGAATCACACCCTACTGAACTCTAAATTTGAAGAATGTGCAATCGATTTTGCACATTTTGAGCATCTCTAGATCTTAGTAGTGGTCATTGGATGGCTCATGATTTATGGGCAATCTGTAAAGACCTTAGAGAGTACTCTGCAAAATGATTACCAGACTTCTAGAAACTTGGGAAATGGTACATTTACATTCAAGCAGATAGGTAAACCTGCAACTTTTAGCCTTATTTTTAATGGTATAAATGGAAATATTTGTTGTGATGTAATACAGGATGTTCTTCAGTAACTTTGGGTGGCCTGCTGTGTACAAGTGTGCATTTTGAACTGTATATACCTCAGCTGGGTGCAGGTTCAAGACTAGGGTCATGCAACAGATGTTATAAATAATAGCTCTTCTTATACCTAGCATTGAGTGGTGTAACCGTTTAAAGAGTACAACACAGTGCCTCTGAGTCAAGTCCCCGTTCAAATCACGGGGCAGTGCAGTCCCTGTATCAAGAGCCCCAAGGACTGGGCTTAGATCTGTTTTACATGTGCTCTCTTTTTGAGAGTTTTACCAGTGCGTGTGGTTTGGTTTGCTGTTCCATGTCTAACAGGGCCAATAGCAAACTTGGTTTTCCCATCAGTGAGCCCTGTTGATTAATCATAGCTTTGTTTTTTAAAGTTATCTTGTGAAGTTTGAGTGTTTGGCTTCCAGGGCAGTCTGAACAGGACTCAGTTTTTCTTTGGAAAGCTGTTTTATTTTATGCTGCCATTAAGAACCATTTACAACCCTGAAGAGAGAAGGCAGGTGGAATGGCAATGATGTTGTCCTAGTCAGGAATCAGATACAGTAACAAAACATGCAGCATGAGTTCTGCTCCCTGCATGGAATATTAATGAGACCCTTGAAACACAGGCTAGCAAAACTATTTATGCCTCAGCTCACACAGACTCCTACTAAACACATTGTTCATTATCCTACAGAGCTAAATAAATAACAGCTGAATATTCATATTTTTCTCGGGGATACAGACAAAGCCTATGATGTACCTTTTTTTCTAGTGCTCTTTCTGAAGTTTTCTGAAGTATGTCACATAGTGACATATGTCTCTCCCTGTCTCTCTGACACACTTTTTATCTTAACGCTGCAGAAAAGGTGCTTGTTTGAGAAATTACATTGTCCAAAACAAATTGGCTTCATTTGTCAGCTGTGATTTTATCTGCCTAAGTGGAGCAACTTAAATGTACTGCCAACAACCAGTATACAACTTGAGACTGAAAGCTACACATCTAAACTCTGATAGTGCTTCCACTTAGCACATGAAGCAGAGAAGCCCAAATCCAGTGGGTTTAGCAGACAAAAATTACAGAGTTGATTGCTGAGGCAAAGCAAAGTTTTGGCTATTACCAAACCAGACTCTTCTTGTTTGTGTGGGGTGGTTTTTTTTCAAAGTGCACACCTACATGCAGCATTGTGAAGTCTGAGAGAAGGTAGATCATTAGCCCTACAGGCTTGCAGTCTAGCAGCTCATCCCTTCAAGAGCTGTTTGAGAAGAAGTTTCCCATGCAGAACTTGGGGGGTTGGAGGGGAGGGGGCAGCAACAAGCACTGAGATCCTTTTCATATTTTGTTAAGCTCTGGCCTCTGCTGTTGGCTCTTTATGGGGTGTGAAACTGTGCTGAGGACTCAAAAATAATACAGGCAGAGCAGGAGTAAATGCCACGATAGCAAAGATGCGCTGTTGCTAGGTGTGATTTATAAGGGGAAGCTGAAAGGGCCAAAAGCTTTTATCAGCATCCAGGACAAGGTTAGCTCCAAACCAGTCTGTGATGAGTCATGACTCACATTAAATGCCAGATATCTCTATTCCCCACACCCACTCTCTTCCCCTCTCACTATACCATCTTGAACTGGCACTCTAATCCCTGGTATGCTTTCAGACACCATCCTCTTGTGATCTTGTTTGGTGTGTTCAGTACAGCACTGATTTTATTTTGTTTGGATTTTTTTTTTTTTGACGCAGGAAACGGAAGGCTGGATTCTATCCCTTTTAACATCAGAGCAGCAGTTCTACATTCAGATCTTTCTTCAGCCTGGCACCAGGGCTTGGAATCTAATGCATTATAAATCAAATCCATTGCTTCCTTTCCCCCTCCAGCTCCCTTGTTTTGTATTTTATTTTGTGATACATTTTTACTATACATTTCCATTTTTAAAGAAATCCTCTGTATTTTTCATTTGCAAAAGTATTATCAAATATATGCTGCTACAGACACACCATACACACACAAATGTAAAGATTCCTACTGTCCACTGAGGAAGTGGTTGTGTACAGTGGAGTCCCTCCCATTTCTTATATACAATAAGCTAATTAAACCATACTATACTGCCAACTATGATTGAACAGAATGTGGCAATTCTGCTCACCATCTGCCAAAGCGTACTGCTGTCCAGCAACTCACCAGCAAACCACAGTTATGCAAGGCTAGCTGAGCCACCAAACTTCGGATTGAGCCTGTTTCTGAACTCATGTTGATGTAAATCAGAAGTACATGTGATAAAGTCCATGTCGTAACCACAGTTTCTGGTGGGCATAAGAAGAAGATTCTGTAATGTATATTATGTGGCAGTAACATCATGGGAGAGTGACTTAATGGAAGGAATCGGCATGAATTTTACCTGAGATTTACTGGTAAAACAGTCAAAAAAGTAAAAGAGATGAGGGAACATCATGTCATTCAGAGAAAGAGGGACAAAGTCTAGGTCTTCGAGGCTTTTTGGCTTACAGGCATTTCAGGTGTAGCTCTAAAGCTGGATAGTCCAGGAGCCAGCAGTGGGAAGCAGGCAGACCACTGAAACTGGCGCTTCCCACTTGCCATGGGACTCACCACCTGCCTGTAACCAGCGTCCCTTTCCCACGTAAATTATGAAATACATGTCTAGCAGCTGTCTGCCAGGTGAATGCTTTTGATGCATGGGGTTTGGGTCCCCAGGTTTGACTGCCCCTAAGGTAGAGAGAGAAGGCACCTGCATACAGGTGAAACTTTGCTCTTTGCTTACAGGAAGGTGGTATTTATGTCGTGCAGAACTGTCGAAGATCTGGAAAAGGCCTCTCTTGAGTACGCACACAGGCAGAAATGCTTGGCTGAGTGAGAAATACTGAGAGCACACATGCTGTCAGATTTCTTTTTCTCACACTGTTGATCCCATTGCATCTGAGGATAACACACACCTGAATGCCATCATTAAGTCATGTTCTAATGAACTAAGATGCTAAGATTTACCTATGGAAGCAGCATGGTGGAATTATGAGGGGGGAAACCGCATGCATTTCTTGAGGTCAAATGTTTGGTAATTACCATCAGTTAGGAAAAAGTCTGATCTATGAAAGAAGATATTAGAGTGAGAACCTGAGAGTCATTGATCAGAAGCTCCATTTTTCCCAGTAATAGAAAAGCATGACTTGCAGTCAGCACTGGGAAAGAGGGAGGAGAAATAATTTTTACCTTCTATAGCATTCCATATTCTCCAGATTAAAAGTCTTCATAACCTGCCCCACCCCTCTACAGATTTACCTTCCTTTTATGAATGCATGTCGCAGGAAAGTGATGTGACACCAAAACGAGCTCACCGTTACAGTAATAGGGCACTAGTAAATACTGACACATAACTGATGGCTGTTAGCCGAAGACCAGAAACGGGGAAGAAAGAAACAAGTTGTGACCCAGTAAGAGCTTTCAGCCAATTAAAAGAAAAAAACATATAGCTAAAGAATAGGAGTCATTAGGGGATCAGATTAATGTGAATGTAGATTCCTTTCCTGTGGGAGCTGCAAACAGCTGAAGAGTTGTCGTTTCCGCTCCCACAACCTTCTTTTTCTAATGGACTCTGCTAGCACGTAGCAACACTCTTCTGTCTCCCAGCTCCACAGCCATCGATGTTTACAGCTTTGACTGAAGTTAGTGTTCAGTAAATAACGTCCACATTTCAACCCAGAGTCACCACCATTTGTAGGCGCTTTGTTCCTTGACCTCCTTCCTGCCTTAACAGCACATGAATGGAAGCTGCAGTGAGCAACACAGGACTTCTCAAGGGAACAAGTGCATGGGTGAGAAAAGCAGATCTTATTCGTATGTCACTCTCACAATTTGGTCCCTTTTCCAGCGTGCTTCTCTGATGGGTGCCCTGACTCTGCCCTGCTCATCTCCAGAGCAGAACAGCAGTGGTGAGTAGAGTGCTTAGAGCTGGCGGGACATTGTTGGAGACTTTAGGGCTGCGGGACGGCTTTTAGCACTCTAGCCTCACACTAGTGACGAGTACCTGGAGTCCCGGGATCAACCCAGTCAACACTTTTTGTAAGGAGATGTGGTGGTAGGACAGAGTAGCTGAAACTAGAGGCTGTTATATTAGTGCTGTTGATGATGTTTTGATAGTTGCTGGAACACCTTCCCCTCCCTACCCAGTACTGTATTGTCATTTATGTCACTGCTTGATGTGTGTTTTAAATGACTTCTGTGTGATGCACTTTACACTGTAAATAAAGTTGCACCCTCTTTAGTACCCATATAGAGGCAACGTTGTACTCTTTCCTTAATGCTTTGGAACAAAAATATCGACCGACCCTTTAGGACCTGCTGGCAAAGCCCCAGTATGAGGGAAATTAAACTCCACTCAAGCCAAAAAAGACAAAATAATTGCCAGTAATCTTAAAAGGATGTGCTGGATTAGTCCAGGTTTGATCACCAGATTAAAATGTGGTTAGCAACTATTTTTTCAAATCTTTTCGGCTGCTAGAGTGTGTTTTAAAACCTGCAACAGCCAAATTTACCACTGGCATAAACAGGTGCATTAAAACCTGCTTCACTCACTACTTACACCAGATGGAGATATGGTTTGTTTATTCTGCACCAGTACTGGAATTCTTAAGGCTATGGAGACACCCATATTCAAAGACAGGTGAGGTAAAAAATGTATTGTAGCAGAAAGAAAATTTTTGTGACTTGAACACTGCTGTTCCACAAGGAACATGTATGACAAAGCAGTGAGAAGATTTAGGGCGTGGGGTTTTGGAAGGTAATGTTAGTAATGTTTCAACCTTTTGATACATATGCTAAGTGGAGACTTTTGGAGGCGGAAGGTGGTCAATGTTTCCAAGCCTCCCCCCAGGGCACCGGCCCAAAAAGCAGTGTGAGGTTACAGACAGTGCTGTTAATGAAGCCCTGAAATTTAATGTGCATCTGATAGGAAATATGCAAATTTATACCCCAGATTTACAGCCCTCCAAATACTGGTAATAAACCTGAGTGGGAACAGCTGGGCTGCCTTTGCACGTGGACTCAGATCCTGTGCATGCTCTAGAAATACGGAGTGCTGCCTTATTGAAAAGGAAGCACGGTGCGAATGTGGCTATTTCCCTGGCCCTGTCTTCTTTGCCGTGAAGACCAAACAAGCATAAACGCTGAAGGGAGTCGGCTGACACCCGTGTCTCTCTGCTCTTGTAAGTACAGTGGGAAAGGTACAAGTGTGGCTCTGGTCGCAGAGGGGCACTGGGCAAGGTTAGTGTCTGCCAGTGGTTGTTACCCTGAGTTACCTTATTACCTTGAGGGCAGTTTGAGGAGTGATCTCTTTTACATCTGGTCGCAGGAACAGTTTGTGCATCCCAGACTTGTCTCAGGGCACTTTGGATCCTCACTGCGGAAAGGATCCCTGCTGCTTTTACTGCACTGCGGATGCTTTTCTGGGAGAGCACACCCTGACCGCACATCTCCAGCAGTGAGAGGCAGGCACTGCAGTACCCAGAGGGCAGGCCAGGTGGAATATGCAGCACCATTATCCATCACTTCCTCTAAGGTTATTTCCACTCACGCTCATGAAGCAGAGCACTTCTTCACATATCCATCCCCTTTAGAAGGAGCTCCTCTCCCAGGACGAGGGCTGCACTTCCATTACCCTTGCTTTCTCGGGCAATGTGTTACCAGTCCCTGCTGATATCAAGGTCTGCGTGCTTGCCACCTCTCCCAGCTGGGCTCAAAGCACAGTAGAAGCTGACGCGCTTCACAAGCTGATTGACGTGGTTCTTTGGTGCAGGCCGGTCTGTCCTGCCAGATGTCGCTCATGTGGATGGACCAGCGCAACCAGTGTGCTACCAGAAGCACCCTGCATGGCCTAGTGGGTAGGGGACAGTTTCTGCCAGGCTGTGGCAGGCTGTGTCACCACAAGAAAGTCATTTCCAGGCTTCCCTTTTTATGGGCCAGATGAGCCCTTCCTTCTCCACCAAGGTGCTGCAGATGACAGCAGACATGAGATTTAAGCATGATTATCATCATTATTGATGGGAGCCCTTCTGCAGATGTCATCCATACACCTCATTTCTAGCCCAGTAGACCAACACTAACCTTAATTTTCCCAGTCTAGTCTCTGCTGAATGCAGATCCTCCTTCATATGTCCTTTGCAAGCAACAGCTGCTGGGCAGATCGTACTGGAAACTCGAGTCCCCTCTTCGTCTGCAGGAACTCTGAGACTACGACAAAGTCAGCTAGCCAAGACCAGCACCAGTTTGGAGCCTGCATGCGTGGCAAAGGCCAGAAAAGGCGGCTGCTGGGGAGGGACCGGTTGCGCTGTCATGCTGCAGGCCAGGAGCATGGTAGGGACTGATCCTGTGCCTCCACCCGGAACTCCTCTCTCCACGATGATGATTTTGCTGTGCTTTATCCCAGCGGCCCCAGGAAATCGGGCTGTCCTTATGCAACCATGTGGCAAAGAACAATCACCGTGGTCGCCACTCCCTGCTCATCCCTACCCTGCAAACAAATCCAGGGCTTTCCCTGACAGCTCTTAGTCATGCCTTCCCCTCCTTTCCCCTCCTAGCTGCATCCTCAGCACCGCCCGTTTATTTTCCTTTGTTTTCAATATCCTGGCTGTGGTGCTTCCATCGCTGTTGAAGGAGGAGCTCATGATTTTTGCAGCTAGCTGAGAAGTGACCGGGATTTGCTGGATGCGAAGCCAGCAGCGTCACTGGCGGGGGGAGGCGCAGCGGGGAGGGTGGCCCAGCTGTGCGGCTGCTGGCG
>JMFS01081093.1:0-24571 GCA_000699545.1 Podiceps cristatus
TTTAACTCAGGGACCATTTCCTCCCCCTTGATGTCCCTGGGAGCTGCAGCAGATTTCTGGCTCTGCAGGGTTTCGGGGCTCTTTCTGCGAGGGGTATTGTGTGTGGTCGGCTTGTCTGAGATCTGAGAGCTGAAGGAAGTCAAGTCTGTGTTTGGGAGTTGAAATACTTGAGGAGAAATAATTGACCATAATCTGACAGCAGATCTAGCTATGCAGAGGACAGCTCATCACCATGTTAACAGAAATGGGCTTTCTAACGGAAATGGAGCTGATGGATGTTTTCTAATTATTCCCTTGTGTTGCAAATGTTAGAGAGCCAGCTTGAAATCCCTGCCCAGAATTCAGAGCCTTAATTTGTTTGACCTTTCCACTGCTGCAGACACAAGGCTGTATGAATTGCAGTCATCTCCATTAATTTCTCTATTGTTCTGGGGATGCAAATGAGCGTGTTATTCTGCAAAAACTGTGTGGAAGATGGGGTGATACAGTTGGGTGTTGGGCAATACCTGGGAGTGTGTTTGAGGGGGATGCTGAGCCGTTCTTTACTGCTGGGTTCATCTCCCAGGCAGGTTGAGGGATGTCCTGGTTGACTGGAGATGGAGTTTTGTTTAGATATACTGATGCTGGAGGGGTTTCTCTCCTTTTCCGTGTCTGTCTTGGAATTACCAGATATTCTGGCAGATAGTTTTTTCCCAGAAATGCCTCGGGTTTTGCCTTCGGACACATCCGTTTTGACAAAGAATGGTATGTTTCAGATAACATATCTCAAGGAGGTATAATGCTCCAGTATCATCCTCTTGGCTTGAAAATATTATTGCAACTAATCAGCCTAAACCCCCTTTGAAAGTGCATGTGTGTTTTCCACTAGTTTATCAGGGAGACTCTTTAGGCTGGCTTGCATTCCTGTTTTAATGAAGGCAAGGTATAGCTGCCAGGCATCTGCTAGTTGGGATGGATGTGCTGGTACCAAACGTGTGTGCATGCGTGTCGCTCGGTCTGTGAATCACCAGTGGGCGCAGCAGTAATTTTTGGTAACTAGGAGGCAGATGAAATTGCTGGTTATGATTTTGATGTCTTGCCCACAGCTCAGCAAGCAAAAGGGATGAATTAGAGACAGGAATAGTAGCATAGCCTTTTTTTCTTTTTGTCTGCAGGAAACCTCAAAGCATATAATAAACTATTGCCATTTTGATTACAAAAAAAAAAAAACCAACCAAAAACCAAACCCAAAACCAACCACCCACCCCAAGTAACTGAATGCAAAGATAAAATAAGAAAACCTCAAGCTTAATGGTTTTGCCAGTAATAAAAATACATCACAGAACAAAAGGCTGCAGAGGATTTTTTTTTTTTTATATATATCTTGTATTTGGTGCACTGGATTGAAAAGAAATTGGCAAAAGTATATTTTTAAGTCCCCACCTCGCTTGTAGTTTTTTTTCTTTTTTGCCTGGGATGAGTGCCTTCGTGGCTGCACATGTCAGCAGCCAGCAAGAACAGTGGCGAGTATGGGAGAAGACATAATTAGGATAGCATTAATTGCTCTTACCAGAGGATTTATTTTACAACAGCCTTTTAATTCAAGCAGCCTCACCATAGCTCGGTGCACTCTCCAGCGATGTCTTGTTTTAGTCCTGGAAGCTGCGTAGGGCCTGGCCAGGGACTCGCTGAAATCTGCTGCTGCTTTTTGACTTCGGTGAACAAAGAGCCATTAAATTACACGAACGCAAAGCTCCTTCGGGCTGTTCTGCACCGGTGGGACTTATTTGAATCCTTATAAATACATTGAACTGACGTTGGCACTTTAAGTAAAGCCTTTCATCTCCTTTCTATATAATGCGTATATCCTTTGCCACAGCCAGTAATCTGCTTCCTTCTCTCATCCCTTCCCTTCCCCCCATTCTGAACCTGCTGCTTCTCTTTTATTGAGGCTCATCCCGCTGTCTGTGGAGCTTCCCCCCGTCGCAGCGCAGCTGAGGCATCATGCACCGCTGGCAGTCTTGCGAGAGGGGGAAAAAAAATCGTAGAGAATGCCGGTTTTCTCTGGACGCAAATCAAGCTGCATTTTAATGCCAGTTTGCCGAGTTTTGGTGCATTGCACTGATATAAATTCTAACCGTGTCTTCTGCTATCTGTTGGAAGAGCCCAAAGAATTATTTTTTTTCTTTATCCTTTTGCTTTGGGTGTGGGAGCACAGCACCTTTCTAGCACTACTGGGATGGGGGAGTGTAAGGGGAAAAGCTGAAAGCCTGAGTCAGCATTCCCTGTCCGCTGCTCTTTTAAACTCAAACTAGGAGGTTTTTTGGTCTCCAGCAGTGACAAAACTCAGAGGATACAGCTGTACTGCACAGCAAAGTGCCTTTCAGGGATATGTGGGCGAGCTGTCGTACTCCACCCAGGGTAATAATCTAAGCAAAGCAAAATGCTGCTTAATCCCAGGTCACTTTTTGTGCCCACAGCTTAACTTGGAGTTCCTGCTCTCAAGTACTTATCCTTCGGGGCTGAGGCTTGGATCGCTTCAAACCCATGTCATTACCGAAGCGGCATAATATGTGCGGCGATGTCTGGAGGAATATTGTGTCCTTGCGGGTTCATGGGAGTCGCCCGTCCACGTTGATGGGGAGACTGCGACTGCTTTCAGCCGATTCTTGGCAGCGTTTAACGAACTGGCTTTGCACAGCACTTGACAATGGTTTTTCCACGAGGTGCAGCACACGGCAGTGCCCGGAGCTGGCTGCTGCCCTGCCATTACTCGTTATGAAATTGGATGCTTGTGGTTGGCACCGTCAGGCCACGCTCCATGTGGCAGGGATTGAGGCAGAGCAGTACTGCGGCTGATACGGATCCACCACGCTGCAGCCACAGCTCTAAATCCCTTTTTGCTGCGTGGAGCATAAGCAATTGGAAAAGCAAGCGGTGCTTGCGCTTTAGAGTCGTAGCTTGTAGAGCACTTAGTCATGTCCCCTCCTGGACTTTGCTCGTTTGATCTTGCGTGCATCACAGACTCTGAAGTTTCACCCGGGTAGCTCTGTATTAACTCAAGAATTTGAGCCTAATCCAGTGTAGCTCGGGAGAGATGAGAGAGGTTAATTCCTGAGCTTCTCCACAGACATTGGTTAGGTGAGAGGTACTTAAGTGGTCCCAAGAGAGGCACATCCACGTTGCAGTGGGAGAGCGCTCTGGGAACAGGATTTATTCTTCCATCTGTCCTGAGATATGAATTATTCCTGACACCAGCTTTGGTGGCCTTCCACATGGTTAACTAGCCAGACCTCTTGGGAAAAAAGGCTGTATCTTACATCGGACTTGGTCTGCTGTGAGATGCTCAGCAGCTTTTCAGAGCAACACACCCGTGCCCCTCTGGTCCCCTCCCACCGAAACCTTTTGCTACCACAAATACATTTAACAACAGCGAATCTTCCCTGATCCTGGCAGACAACTGCTGAAGCTCTGAAATATCAGATCTAGTAAAAAGGGTTTATTAACAAAGGGCTGTGAGTGGTAGGAACAAGCTGAGCAAAATAAAGGCAATTGCATGAAGTAATGAGCTAAACGGAGAATTTGTGGGTTCTGGTCCAGATGGGATAGTCACGTCTAAGCAGCTCTGTGCACAGAGGCTGGGCAACAGCTCCCAGAAACTTTAAAGCATATTAAAAAATAAAAAAAAAAAAAGTTTTTCAATCTACTTTTGAGGTCAGAGTAGTTAGGCAGTAGTGTATTAACTTGCCCACTGTGACCATTTTGGTGAAGCTGTTCAAAAGTTTATCCAGTTTGAGTGTGATGCCCTTGTTTTCAGCTCTTGGATCTTGTTACACCTTTATATCAGTAACGAAAACCCACCTCCAGATAGTAACTACCCACACCTAGTGTTCAAATTATGGCTTGGCCTTTGTAAATGCCTTTTCTTCCTAAGCTAGTGCCCGTTCAATCAAAACAAAAAAGGAAATTCCAGCAGTCTTGCTCACGATCCTTTCTTTCCTATTCCTGTGCTTTTTAAGAACATCCCACCCCCTTACTCCTGCTTCATCATAAACCACCCTACAGTGGGCAGTACATGTGGTGACAATTCTTTTGTGCGCCAGGCGCTGAAGTAGTGTTGGTCTGTCAAAACGTGCCTTTTGAATTTGCTGTGCCCAAGAGAAGTAGGTGTCAACAGCTCCTATTTCAGTTTCGTGTTGTTAGAGGGTTTGTATCAACTACTTTCCATGGCCGTCCCTTGGGTAGTGGAGGCTAATTCTGCCCTCCAGGCCTGTTTTGAGGTGGAAAAAGGGGCATGTTCCTAATGCTGATTCAACAAAACAATGACACACAGCAGCACTGCTCTGCTTTATGGTCCAAAGAGCATTTGAAATTGAATAAATCTTGCAATCCTATTAAAAGCATGCCAAAACACTTTTCAGGCTTGATAAATATTAATAGCAGGCTGACATGAGTTTCTTGGAGGCTGTCATCTCTAGCTTCATCCACCTTGGGCAGGAGGACCTGCGGGGGTATCTGACCAAAATCTGTGAGGCTCCTTCTCTCCCTAGGAACCAACGGTCAAATCTCCAAGATTGTGTTTAATATGGCCTGTGTTTAAGCCACCGCTCCAGGAGCAGAAAGTCTGTGTTCCCAGATCTTCTAGAAGAGTCACTCTTACAGGATGAGGTTGCCAAGTCTTCAAAGACTTAAATCATGCTGTAATTCCATCTGCAACCTTAATAAAGATAATGTCTTGAGGGGTGATCTGCTTTCGTCCTCCATTTGCATACTGTGGGCTGATACACGAGTGTTTGCATTTATGGCATTCTTGATTTTTAGGTTTTTCTCTTAAAACGAGAAAAGAGACTGTATGAAAGTCAAAGGAAGTACAGTCAGTCATCAACGCAGTCGGGGTAAAATTTGCACAGCTGCCAAAATGAGGTTCAAATATTTTACTGGGTGATACAAAATAAATGTTTAATTCATAGTGCATAACACTAAATAAATATCACTTGGCCACCCTCTAATGAGGATACGCTTGACCATTGACACCTCGTATTCTGGATGTAGTTTCTCTGACTGGTTTTTATGGCAGACTGTACATTTTTAGAAAAACAACATTCAAAATACAATTCATTCAATCTTGTCTAAAATGAGTCTTCAGTTTTGTAATATCACGTTTGAAACCCTACTTTTAAATTGCTGCTCGAAGACAGCCTTCAGCATTAAAACTGGCTATTATAGAGGAATAAACTGCAGTGTCATATACTAAATGGTAGCAGCATATAGCTGTTGTGTACTTTTAACTAAAGACCTTGATGTTTCTCCTCCATTTGCCTTTCGTGCTAGATGTTTGCTTATTCCCTGCGTCCCGTGCCATGCTGGATCCACCTGCATGCAGGTTCCCTGGAGTTTACCCCGTGCTTAAGGAGGGGAGCAGTTAATTTTTGAGCCTGGCTGCACGAAGGCAACAGAAGTTTGTTCAGGAATTATTCTTTCGCTCAACAAACAGAGGCTAATGCCTATCTCCCCACTTCTTGTCCGATAACGAGATTCATTTCTTGGACTAACCTGCCAGAGAGTGAAGAGGAAGGGAAGGTAGCTGTGAGGAACGGAGCGGCTGCAGGAGGGCTGCCGCCGCTTCTTCTTGTGACGGGTGGGAGGGCAGCGAGAGCAGAAGGAAAACGTAACTGCGGCCATTGTAAATACGGATTTCCTAGGTAAACAGGGATTTGTGTAGTGCAAATCTCATCTACTGAAGTGTGTTATTTGTTGCAGGTGTGGGGAGTCCCTTCTGTTACATCCAGAGTTGCCTTTTCTGGTTGTGCTTTTTCCCTTTTCCTAAGAGCTAAGCCTCGCTAATCTCAGGCAACCTGAGGCTTTCCTGCATATTTGAGCATGGTGACTTACTAAGACATGATCACATTGATGCTGTGCCCTCTCTTTCTGGGAAGACAAGGGAAGAAGTCAGGATTAAACGAGGGAAGGTAAGAGGGGAGGCAGTCCTCGACCTCTGGCGAGCGTGCTCTGTGGGCTCCTGCAGTCCCTCCGACAGCTCTTCCCATGGGCTCCCCCCGGTTTACGTCTGCAGCGGGACCCACACGATGCCGATAACTGTTGAGCTATTTCAGTTTTGCGAAGGAGGGCTTGGCAAGTGATCACACACCTCTCCCAGCCATCTTCTCAGCCTGCATTTACAAAAGGGCTGTAGCTCTTCCACGTAGTTCTTGGATGGAAAGCGTTGCCCGTTCTGCCGAGGAAACCTGCTCCAGAAGCTCGCTAGCACCACTCCCCCGTCTTCAGGCACGGTTGTTTCTGCTGCTTGTGTCGATGCCAGGACTTAAACATCAGGGAAACCAGAATGTTTGCACTGTGAGCTAATCTACTCTTTAAAGATGTTAGATAATGTAATAAAATAGCTCAGCGGTGCATTGCAATTACCTTTCACATTTCGTCATGCTTCTAAAATTTTTGTCTTCTGAAACTAGGACTATATTTTTAGTATAGTGCAATCAAAAATGTCTGGCCAAGAACCTGATATAGTACCTAGGAAAATGGAAATGTTCCTTTAAATGTCTTCCAGAGCTGTGGTTTCCTCTGACTATTAAACTCCATTTGTTATGTCCTGATTACATACTTTGGTCTGGGTTATATACGGCTTGGATTTATAATTCCATATATATGGACAGTTTGATCTCTTCCTTTTATTTTTAATAACAGAAAGCACAACTTAGATTTCTATTTTAGTATGATGTAAGCATAATTATTTATTGGGCAAGAATGCCCGATAAGATTACAAGATTACATTTTTTTGTTTGCCACTGAGGCTTACAGATTATTTTTTTTTTCTTCATGGTTATGGCCAAAAGATTCATGCTATTAAAACCCTAACCATTATGTCAGGGTAATGGTTTCTGTAACTTGCAAGTGAAGAAAGAAACCTAATTCAGAGTCAACTTGCTCACCAGAGGAGTGGATTTGACATTTGGATTTGACATCATTCAGCAACGTCATGAATTGGTGCATCTCTTACAAACTTGCCTCTTGGCAAGTTCACATAGTTTACTCTCTCTGGCATTTTGCAGCACTTGGGGCTCAAGTTATTATCAGCAGTCCCAACTACGCTCATGAACTACGACCCCTTACTGTCTTCTGCTCTTTTCAAGTCTTCAGTATATCCCTCTTCTTGTGAGGAAATTCCCAGGCTGGCATTTATCCCGCCGCTTCCTACCCAACATGGTAGCTGTGCAGAAGTGCTGTATGATCCCCTGCAGCTTACAAAGTTCCAACTGCCACCTTGAGTAAGTCATTGGCTGTGGCTACTGCACGCTGTCCCGTGCCCGTGAGCCGTCTGATACCTGCCCGGTCGCTCTCCTATGGAACATAAAGCCAAACCAGCGCAGAACAGACTAGCTCAGGTGAACATTCTTCCAAGACAGCTTCCAGTCTCAGTACCAAGTGGGAGTTGTCTGAAGGATGAAGATGAGAAAGTTGTGGGAGTTGTCTGAAGAATGAAGATGAGAAGGGTTTGGATAGGGTTTTGGTTTTTGATGTGCGCTTTTTGATGTTGTGGGTTGTTTTACTTTCCCAATGTATTTTAGCACCTCGATGAAACGAAGAAGCTGACATTTAATGAGTCGGGTGGTTTCTTTCCCATTCAAAGTGGACAGGAGGGTTACACGCAGGAAAAAAGTAGCTGCAAGGAGCCCAGGAAGCTGTGCTTTCAGAGCCAGGGAGCCTTGCTTTGACCTATTTCTTGACTCATTGCAAATAACACACTACATCTGCTAAGATGATGCCGTTACTCTGCTAGTGGGTCACAGAACCTGGACACTCATCCTTGTTGCCAAAGAGGACAGTGCTTTGCGTAATAGGAAGGCAGCAGCAGGCGGGCACTGAGTGTGCCATGTCTTCAGGTTTGGGC
Organism: Podiceps cristatus; assembly: GCA_000699545.1. Classification (NCBI taxonomy): domain Eukaryota; kingdom Metazoa; phylum Chordata; class Aves; order Podicipediformes; family Podicipedidae; genus Podiceps; species Podiceps cristatus. Next base: position 7,886 of record JMFS01081093.1, read on the forward strand.
TACGTCACTTCAGTTCCAGCCATAAAACCTTTTTCTTGGAAATCCTTCGAATGTGAAATCCCAGACCTCAAGAACAAGCAGTACTTTTGTTGAAAATCAACGTAAAACAATGAGCAATACCACATGTTGTGTAAATCACATGTCTGTCTCCTCAGCCACCCTAAGTAAGGCAAAGAAGTTGATGGATTTAGTGGAGTTTGTATGTGATTTCTTTTAATGTGCTTCAAATTAGCCATGGCGCTTTATGTCCTAGGCTTCATGAAGCTTGTGGTCTGGCCATATTGTGATAGTCACTCCTAGTCGTTTACTGAATACTAGTTTTAATATCTGGATATAGATTTTGTCAATATCCTGCAATGCATTTTTCAGTGCTTTTCTGGATAATGCTAATACTAAACAGTCTGTGATGCACCAGGCCCCCAAGCTACATTTTAAGGTTTGCATAATGCTTTCCATCTTTCATCTCTGTGCAACAGACTGTTATAATGTTTCAGGGGATTTTTAGGACATGAAGTACCCAAAAGGAGCATTTTCTGTGAAAAGTACTGTAAGACGACACAGTGGCGATGTAAGCTTGCCTCTTCTGGTCTGCCGTCGTGCCTTCTTCCTTCTGCTCTCCCCCCATCTTTGCCCATCCTTTGCTCCTCTCTTTTTTACCTGTAGGAGATACCATGATGGTGCACAGTTTCCACAGAGAACAAAATGCCCAGGAGATCATCTCTGTATTCTTCTGGCTTAAAGACCTCTAGAAACAAATGTCGTACCAGAAGGAAAAATAAGAGTTCTGTTTCGATGGTTTGCTGAATAAAAGGATGGCACATTGGTCGGGCTTGATTTGTCACCTGTGTTCCTGTGGCACTACTGAATTAGCTGTTAACGTTTCTGTGAAGGTAGAAAACAGCTATTTTGCAAGTCAAGAGGTCAAACTTCCCTCAGAGACAGAGGATTGTTATTCACTGGTTTGTGTTGAAGCAGTTCTGGACCAGGTGTAGATTTGCCTTCTCCAAACAGAAAAAAAGCCTTTGAACATATTACCATCGCCTTAAAAATTATAAAAACAAAACAAAAAAATCTATCCCCTCAGGCATTTGACAGGACTCCAGACCTTAGAGGACAGCTGAAGAGAGAGAGACGGGTTTCTACATCTGTTTTGGGTGGGTGGATTGTATTTGACCTTGGCGTTCGCATCAAGGCGAGGCAAAGGCAGCAGAGGCGAGGCATGGCTTGATGAAAAGCAAGGTCCAGCACCCTGCACGCTGCCACGCTGGCTCTTTGATTTAAAAAGAACCAAACGGCGATGGCCGAAACAGCCATGAAATGAGAGGTGAGAATCCTGGGGTACATGCATGGCTCTTTCTTCAGGCTTTAGAGAAAAATACTGACAAAGCTGGATTTGGCATCCCAAATCAGGCTGTTGGTACAGGGCATGTCCTTGAGAGGTGTCGGTGAGTGGAGTGAGAGCCTTCCTCCCGCCCTGAGCTCTCTGGGTGCCTCCAGGCCCTCCCAGGTGAGCTGTGGTGTATCTTGCCGCTATTTTAAGATGCAAATAGTGTGTCAATGCCCACCTTGCTTTCCGACACAAAGTGCTACCCCCAGGGCTGAGTCAGCAATGGGGAACGTGTCCCACTGCCGCCAGCCGAGCCTGTTTGCAAAAACTTGCTCTCAGTAGCGGTTTTAAAGCCGGCTGTCGGCTGCGAGTTTGGGAGCGCACCTATTTGCTCGTTGGGTTCACGTCAGAGCCCTTATTAGCTCCAGCTCAAAACCGCACTGAACTCGGGAACAACCTGCAGTTCAGATGATACAAGTATATCTCAGAAGAGTACTAAGGAAAATGCAGCAGAAAGTAGTCCTGTGTGTCCCTCTGAAAGCCCCATTGAAGGGCTCTGGCTCCCTCGTGGACGTGCCTTCGTGGGACAGCAGAAGAACACAGTCCCCATCCATGCACCCTGCCCTCCCGGGCCGGTGGCCCGCCTGCGTCTGAACCGCGGCGATTTATAACGCCCCGAGGAAACGAGTACCCGTTTCAATGCAGCTTTAAGCTGTCAGGCTGTAAATTGTCTTGGTTCAGGAGCTACTTCAAAGCAGCCCTGCCTTTCTGCAGCAAGGAGAAGGCTTTTTGGCAATCTCAGCATAAGTCATTTGCTATTCATGAGTCAAATCCCTGAAATGTCCTCGTTCAACAACTAAAAATGGGTCAGAAGAAGACAAGGCATCGCTGTTTGGTGAACGAAGCTGCTAACTCCACCAGCCTTCTCCATCTGTTGACTAAAGCTGCTTCTGCTTTCTCAGCAATGGCTTTTCCTCCCTCTCTGCCTTTCTCCATCGTGCTCAGCAGCGTGGAGCACCCACAAGGTTTCCCAAAGCAATGGGGACTTTGACCCAGCAGTCAGACCCTCCCAGAAGATCTCCACGTCTCCCTGCGCCTCCCATTGCCCCTGTCTCCCACATGAGTGAAAAGTGTTGATGGGATAAGGGAAAGTCACTAATGAAAATGTTAAAATACTTCTAAGCTGACCAGTTTCCAGATCCAGAGAGGCTGCAGCCTTCAAGGGGAGAGGAGCGAAAGAAAGCTCTTGCTGGGTGTGAGCAGGGACCTGCAGGCTACTGGAGGGATGGAGGGACTGAGCAGCGGCCGCTGCATGTAATGGGCACGAGTTTTGGAGCCGGGTCTGCTCTCCCAAAACTGTACCCGTGGGAGCTTGATCGCGACAGCAGAGCAAAGGGTCCTCCCAGAAGCAGAGGAACAAAGAAAACCCTGGGAAAGGACCAAGAAGTTCTTCATGTGTGCATGGCTAATGTTCAAAAGGGAGTTCAGTGTGTTGTGTGAAAAACAAATCCCTCACCAAGCTTAGGAATATTTGAGGCAGTGTTTAATTTTTATTTTTTTTCCCTTTACATTTCTCATGGTACCTAACGGATTTGCATTCAGCATAACTGGTTTTACCGGTATCCACATCTCCAGCTTTAATTTAGGACGTTACAAAAGCAGCAGTTGAGTATTTTTTTAGTCAAAGCTAGATGATGGATGGCGTACATCAGTGAAGCTTAAACACACTCGCTCGGAGGTGAGCCCCTTGGTTTGACGGACCGTGTGTAATGCAAGAGGCACTTGGTTATGGAGTGCTGCAGAGTTACACTGCTTGTTACTTTTCCAAGCTGTGCCAGACAGCAGACTTCCAGAAAACCTCAGACCATATACAGTTAGCCAGCAACACTATGTGAAATCTTTAACCATATTTGAACGAACGGGCTAACTTGGACACGGTGAGGAGGGAAATGCCAGTCTGCCTGACAGCTCGTTTTAATAATGAGAAAGTTGTTCCACTGACAGGAGGACAATAAAAACTGTGGCTGCGTAGAAAGATGTTGCCTTTCTTCTAGTTCAGAGCCTGCATGAAGCTGCAGAGGCATGGGCTGGTCCCAAACCTGGGCACATGCAGCTGTGCTTTCCCCTTCTTTCACTGCTTTTCTCTTCACCAATTTTCTCTTCTTTCCGGGGTGTTGAACCTTCACCCACCCTGTGAACCCTATCCGAACCGCTGCTTTCTCCTAAAATGTACCTTGTTTTAAATATTATCCCTTGTGCTCCAGCGAAGCAACTAATAAAAATAGGTGACCTTTGTAGTTACAGCTATTAGTGCACAAAGTGTGGGGGTTCTGACGTACAGGGCATGAAAGTCAAATTCTTGAGAGATCATCAGCCCTCTGAATGGGCAAACTTCCTGCGCTGATCCCTCTGTTGATCAAGGAGCTGTATCTTTTATAACCAAACTACTGTATATTGCACATATTTTAGATGACAGAACTCTTTGAGGCAGAGACCTTGTCATTGTGTGGTTTTGGTAGTGGCACATCTACGCTGGACGGTGTACATATGTTTTCCAGCAATGAGACAAAGGACAGAGTCTGCTTTAAACTCAGCACAGAATAGTGGGCAGGCTTTAAGTCCTGCATGGTAACGATACGACTGCAAGAAAAACACTTTCGCAATCATGACATCTCACTGTAGAAATTCTGTCTGCAGCAGCGGCATTACCGCACGATGCTCTTTCCCATCGCAGCCTTCTAAAGCTGCCTTATCCCAGGGCCAGGGCTTGGCTGTAGGATCCTCATGTGGCTTCTCCACATAAAACAAGGGTTTGTGGCTTTATTTCCCTCCCCTCCTCTGAGCAATCGTTAAACAATTCTTTTGGAAAAGAAAAAAAAAAAAAAAGTGCACGCATTTAAAACGCACACTTCAGAACAATACTGTGCGGCTTTAGTGAACCATGGAAGCTGTCATCCTGTGCTGCGCCCCGTGCGAAACAAGCTGGTGATTGAGTCCAGGCCCTTGTAGACGGTCTTCAAACCAGCTCCAGAAATGGTGGCTCTGGCTGAAAAAAACGGATTGAAGATGAAGAACCGATCTGAGCTCTTGGGCTGGTGAAAGAGGAGCCGTGAAACCATCTGTCTGTGTCACAAACGTTGCGTCCGTGTTGGGCACCGGTTCTGCAGGAGTTTGTAAGGAACTCCATGGCTCGTTCTTACTTTCCGCCAACAGGCATTGAAGGAGATACTCTTTTAAATCCAGCTTAATTTCGGAGAAGCAGCCAGAGGATCTCAGACCGCGTTCCCACTTCGTTGCTGGATGCCGTGGAGGGCCACCCTGCTGACACCAGTCCAGGCAGGAGACCCAGCGCTGCCTCGTGCCCTCCCGTTCGGAGCAGGCCAGCGGCCAGGCCTTGCTGCGGCAAGCGGGGGGAGATGGTGGTCCCGGCTGAGAGGCTTTCTGCTTTTGGGGGAGGATACATAGTTAATCACAGGTCCCTGTGCCTTGTGCTCAGCCGCAGTGGCTCTTCCTAAGCTTGCTGAGCTGGAGGGGTAGCGAGGACGCTTGGGGTTGCCGGTGGCCTTCAAAGTGTGCTGAATTACTGATGGGCTGGCTGTCAGATGCGGGGTACTTTTCATCTGAGAGGAGTCGGCTGAATCCCCATGGAGCTCCCCATCACCCGCAGCTCAGAGCTGCTGCATCCCTTTTTGCTAAAGGGCTGTGGGTGTTAAATCACCTCAAGTATTGGGGGTCTTCAGCATGACCCTGGAAAAAGCAGTTAGTGAGCACCATGTTGGAGCACTCGGTAAACTCCAGGCCCGGAGGAGAGAGGTGGCTGTGCCGTCTGGTTAACACCACAACGATTCAGCTGTCACCTTGGCCTTTGTGCTGCTGCGAACCAGGCGACAGCCGTGAGATGGGAGCAGAGCCGAGCATTGATCCAGTGTGTCCACATGCATCCAGCAAGGCCAAGTGGGTGGAAGGTGCTCACTCTCAGAGTTCATTTAAATGCTGGCTTGCTCTGTGTTTCAGACATCCGCGCCAGCATGAGATGGTGTGCAGCTGCCAGCTCCCAGGGACAGGTCACCACCAGTTTGGAAGGGACTGAGGTTTCAAGCGTGTGTCCTGAGCAACATCCCTTTCTCCAGCTGCCCGCCTGGAGAGGTACAACGCAGCAGCACCCACGAGAACGGCTGTTGTGGGGGCTGGGCGGAGGACTCGCTAGCAGAGAAATCAGAAATCTAATATCTTCCCAGTTTTCTGTCAGTTTTCATTAGCCAATACTGATGCTGCTGGCAGAGAAGTGGTTTTACCATCGGTTGTTAGGAAAGTGTAAAGCAGATGGATTTCTAAATGCGGTTATGAAAGATGCCCTGGCACTTTGAGGCTGTTATTGGCACTGCAGGTTCGAAGGGCTGCAGCTTTGACACAGGCGGGTCAGCACTTTGGCTTTATTCAGTGTTCCCAGCTTCCCTCTCACCCCTTTCCGAAAGATCCGTTCCTGCCTGAGTCTTCGAAGCGAGGGATCAGAAGCAGCAAGCATGGGCTGTTGCTATAAATAAGGGAGCTGCGTCCCTCCTCATCTAAAATGGTGCTGCTTAAGCTGGAAATGCCAAAAGTCTTGAAAATGAATCTGTTTTTAAAAATACGCCCCCACCTTTTTACACCCGGGGAAGAGCTGCAGCAGGAGCTATTGTGAGGCCAAATCTTTGTGTAGTTAAATTCACACTAATCTTCCTCTGAAGGCTCAGAGAGATTTAGAGCTTTGCACTGATGGGACTGTTTGCGTACTGTCCTTCAGCCTGGACCTGTTACCGTGCCATGGTCTCTGTGTAGGGCACCATGTACCTACTCAGGGGTGGGGGTTCCTGAAACATCTTGCATAAAAAAAAAAAAGCGGTGCTGGTGATGTGGGCAAGGCTGAAGGGGCTGGACCCTGCAGCCAGATCCACCGGGGCTGATCCACCAGGTTTTTGCAGAATTCGGTGTTGGCAGAGACCTGGAAAGTTGGTCTGGTGTGTGCTCCAGAATCACTGCCGTCCCCAGCCAGTCTGGCAGAGAGGCTACGCTGCTTCAGCTTTATTTCTGATGCTGGACTGCTCTTGAGCTGATGCGTGGATGCTTAGGCTGCAGCTGAAGTTTCTCCAAGCAGAGGGTTTCTTCTCCACCCTCCTGTAAGCAGCAGCTTGTGGTGGTCTTGCCAAGTGCTTTAGGACCAAAAATGCTCATCATCCATCATGGTTCGCAGCTCCTACAAAACCACTGGATGTGGAAAGTAGCTTCCAAATAGGAATCTTTGAATTCCACAGACAAAAGTATTTCTAAATGATTACATTACTGCCACTTGAAAACACACGGTGGAAAATCATGCAGCAGTCCAGAAGAGGTCTTCTCTTCTGTAGTCTCTGCTCAGAGGAGACTGCGTCCCTCTAACTCTGTTTCCAGCATCCAGAAAAACATTTTCCAGGGTGTCAGAAGCTTTCTGCTCATCATCTCCAGGAAACTACCCTCCAAGGGTCATGTGCTGCTCCTCTGAAATCTTAACATTTTGCATGAGGAAGAGCAGATACAGATTTCCAAGGCTGCGACTCTTTCTTTCATGGGTCTGTTGAAAGTCATAATGAAAACCAAGTTTTTCTCTGCCTGTACTGCAGAGTCTAAAAGTGTGGAGTTGACAACAAGGGAAAGAAACCCTGAGACACAGTATATTTGATGGGCAATTAATTTGGCGTCATCCCTGAGACTGGTCGTTAAATGAACAAATCAGCAGCGAGTCCCCGTGTTCCTGGTTTTGTTTGGATCTGGGACAGAGGCAGTCCCTCCGCTGGAGAGGGAGAGCTGAATCATTTGCCCCGTGGGTCAGAGCCTTAACTTGAGCAAGGGAGAGCCATGTGCAGAACAGCAGTTTGCACCCGGACTCGTAATTTGGAAATTATGCTAGGAATGAATTTTGAGCACACTTTCTCAAGCAATAGCAATGATAATTAGTCATTAGCACCTATGATGTTCTCCTTCTTTAACAGCCGTAGCATAGAACATTTGCTAATATTTAGTGGTGGTTTATTTGGTTTTGTTTCTGTTAAATCAGAACCTTTTGTGGAAGAAAACCCCGCAATTGCATCCAGCTCTCCTAAGGTTTGCACATTCTGTAAATCCTAAAATGGCACATTCTGTTTATCTGGTTACTCCTAAGGTACAAAGTGCTTTCAGGTTATATTCTGGTTTATGCTTTAAAAACATGAATCTGTGTCTCTAGAGAAGCGGTTCTAGGCTTTATGGAGTGCACCATGGCACCTTCGTGTATCATATACCCAAGGGGGAGGATGTTTCATTGAACGAGCAATTATTTTCTTTTGAGGGTATTATACCATTGCACTACTCTGTCTTTTCTTTACACAGAAGGTCTGATTCAACTTGTTCCCCTTATCCATGCCTGGAGGTGTTCAAGGCCAGGTTGGATGGGGCCCTGGGCACCCAGGGTTAGGTCCAGGCCTGGAGGCTGGTGGCCCTGCCTGTGGCAGGGGGGTTGGAACTCTGTGATCCTTGGGGTCCCTTCCAACCCAGACCTTTCTGTGATTCTATGATCCAAAGTAGGGAGACCTGAGGAAGGAATCCTCGCTTCGTGACTGAGATGAGACCAGGATTCTGCATCCCTGTTTAGACCAGGAGGATGAACCTCAGTTTAATGCAGGGCCAGGAAGAGGGAAGTTCTCCTCTGCTTTGTAGCTGGAGGATCTCAGTTCCCAAGTGCCGTGGATTGCTCTCACGTGTAGGTTTTGGGTAATAAGGTTGTCAAGGTCAAGGTCGGAGGTGAAGTACATGGTGCCAGTTTTGAAGACACATTCATTTTTGCAGATTTTCTCCTTTCTGTTGCCAAGCTGAGAGTACTTTAAAGGCTACTTGGTTTGAGAAACGGTAAATGAATAAGTAATTCTTAAGCAATTCTACTTGCTTAAACAAGAAAGGATTGGGAGAAGGACAGTTGTTTAATTAAACAGCTACTTGGTATTGTTAACAAAAGATTGAACTCCAGTAGTAACTCTCCTAATTCACAGATTCCTTGGGAATTCAATGACCTTGAGTTTGCTGTGCTTGAAACTTGCTTTAGATACTTGGCTTCCTTTCTTGAATACTTTGGAGAGGAGAGCGGTGCAGAAGGCACTGCGAGGCTCTTGAGTAAGACAGGCGTCGTTTCACTGAGTATCATATAAGAAGAAGCAATTGTGTTGTACAAAATAAACTTCTTGTTTCAGAGCATGCCTGGATTTATTGCACTCAGAGGTCACACTGTATCCCAGCTGGATCTGCCTCTGCTTCTCTAGCAGTCTGCTATGGAAATTTTGAGTACTGGCTGTTCGAGATGTCCAGCTGATTTTCTTACCCCTCTTTAATTTATGAAACAAAGCAAACACAAACCAGTGGTACATGATGAAATTTGTGTGAGAAGTAACTTGTCTGAGGGATCACATCGTTTAATCGTGCTTCAGAGCTCAGGGCTTCGCTTGTCAGCCGAGAGGGAAGTCTGATCTCCCAGTGCCGAGTGGTGTTTCCTGCGTCCTTTCCTGGAGTGGCAACTGGGGAGGTTACAGGGATGATGAAGGAGTGGCCAAGTTCACTGGAAATGAGTGTTTATCCATCACTTCCCCGTGTTTGTCTCCACCATAATAACTCTGCCCAGGAGTGACTTCAGTCCTTTCAGGGGTTAGGCGTGGGATCGCACATAAAGCATCGGGATTTCAAACGGAAATGTCATCGTTAATAAGAACCCTGAACGCACAGAGTTGTATCCAGGGAGGTCACTACAGTCCCCCCCCCTCCACCATAGGCAAGTCAGCAGTAAACGAAGACCCACTGCTCCTTTCCATTGGGTCTACGTGCAAAATACTTTATCAATTTAGCTATATTGGTGATATAAAAACCAGAAAACTAGTGATCTGGTTTGGTTAATCATTCCAAAGTAGCAAAGCTGCATTAGTACAGCTACAATTATTTCATTTCATCAATTATTTCATCAGTTACTTGGGATGTTGGTGCAAAACATTTTTCATTTCACTTCAGCCAACCAACAGGAACTGCCCCCTTGCACCACTACGGCTGCATCTCTGGAAGGAGGAGCGAGGAGGAGATGGGGGCGAGCATCCAGCATCGTTTTGGCAGCAGAGCTTTGGGGCAGGGTGAGGGCTGTCCCAGCACCCGCCTTACTCCCGTAGGAGAACAGCCCTTCACCCGGCTGCAGAGAGGGACCTAGGTGCTCATCTCCTCCCAAATGAGCTGCTCACGCGCTAGGTGACGTTAGCCATCTTTCGAGCTTTTAATTAGTTTGGCTTTGTGTTTAAAGCACATCTTGGGCATTTCGAAGCCTGCCATACAACATGTCTTGTCCACGATTGCTTTTCATGAGACGTGTGGGGCTGCGTTTTCTGGGCTGTGGTAGTACAATCTGGAGCTGTGAGAGAAAGCCCTCGGGGGCTAATCCATGGCTGCGGGCCAGTTTCTGCATAAACTGGTCTTATTTTTAAAGTCCATTTTCTCCAGTACACTTTTTTTTGGCCTGCAAAAGACTTCTTCATTTAAAATGAAGAACATAACACTCTCTCCTTTCAGTTGGTCTTTTGGACACGAGCCAGTAGTGCCCACAACAGCTGTACCACAGTTTAAACATTCAGTCTCTAATGGTTTGGGGAACATTAGGGTTTTTAAGGCTTCAACAGGTCTAGAGTAAATAGTGGTCAATAAAGAGTAGCTCTTCTTTGTATCCCTATGCTCTCAGTGCTCTGCACTAGAATAAAGCATGCTTAGAATATAATCATTGCAAAATTAATACCCATGAAAGGTTCTTTTTTTGAAAAGAATCAGAGAGAAACCTGTTTCACTAAAAGAAGAGTTTGCAAGAGTTCAACTCGCAAGAATCTGGTAACAGGGAAGTTTGGGGAAGTTTGCACGTACGTCTGCTAGGGACGTGCATGTTCTGGGTTTGTGTCACTCCCCACGTGTGTGTTTAATGGCTGCTTCATGGGAGGAACAAATAAATGACAGGTATTACTTTGTCGTCTTCTCCCACCCACCTATTAATGATGTACACAAGAGATAATTGTGATTTTTTGTCTTCCTTATGGCTTTCCAGTATTGTGTGAAGTCGAAAGCCCGCATGTGCTAATAGGTAATATTTAGCATAATGTTCTGGACCCAAATGAGGTAGAAATGATGTTAGCAGTGATGTTACTTAGTGACCAGTGAGTTAGCTGGGCATTGCTCCTGTTAGTGATTGAACCCAATGCCCAGGACTAGCGCTGCCTTAATTTATGCCTATTTAATGATTTAAATGGGTTAATGTTGGTGAAGCTGTCAAGCTGTATGGAGGGAACTGCTCATTTCTCTCAAGGTTTTTAGATGTGGGTGGGAAAACGCAAGCTGCGTGGGGCTCCTTATTGTGAAGGAAAGCCCATGGGCATCGCAGCACTTCTGCAGTGTTGGGTCAATGTCCACAGGCTCCTCAGCCCAGGAAGGGTTAAATTGCTCTGTTGGCTGCTGGCCACTGGGACTCCATTTAGAGCACTTCATGCCACTGTGCAAAAATAATTTGTAAGCCATTATACTCTCTGTAGGCAACTGATTAACCTTTTCTGATGCCCTTCCATGTGTTTCCTACCGGTGTGGGGTGTACCTTGGTTCCTAGGTGGGGACTGGGGCTGCAGGGCTGCAGCTTGCTAAATGCGAGGAGACAAGAGGGACCCTGGAGTCGGAGAGGGGGAGACTTCATAGGAAAAACAATGAAAGTGCCAGCCTTGCAAGTCATTCTTCTGAAAAAACAGGATTATATAAAAGCCTGGCTACTGTGGTGCTTCTCATTAGCTGCACTGCAGGGTTGGCCGGAGCACGGGGTTTCTTACAGTTGTCACCATTTTGGCTGGAGCAAGGTGGCCGTTAATAGGTGTTTCAGTTGTAAATTGCTCCGTGTTGAAGTGCCAGTAAAGTCTTGCTGAGATATGTTTTATTTTCAGTTCAGTATTCAAAGTTGGCTATTTTTTGAAAGAGCCAATAAGTAGTATTAAAAGTTCAGAAGTTAACCAGCCTAGCTACGAGGTTACTCCTGCACAGCAAGCCAGAGCTTTAAAATAGGCTTTTTAATTTTATTTAGGGCCATTTGCTAGGGCTTCATATCTCTACTTCCATTGGGAAGTTTCATAACATTTTCCTACCCATCGGTATTCTATTAAAACTTTGTTGTGTAATCTAAAAGCCTTTCTGCTTCTCATGGTTTCCTCTTGTAGCTAATTCAGAATGCCCTAGATGGCAATTTGGGAATAAATGCATTCAGGCTGCACAGTCTTGGTTTTGTTTTCTTATATATTCCAAACAAGATTTGAAATTAAGTCCCATTGTCAATTTTCCTTTAAATAATAGTTGCCTAATGACATGATTTAAGAATTTTGATCTAATGTCACAATACTCTTGGGAAAGCCTGTGCCTGTAGTTGTAGTTAGAATGTCAGTGAAATCTTCAGCCTGTTAACCATATGCATTTAATATTTCTAGTTTTATATATATATAGTGTTAGAGAGGATAGATCAGTAGGGTCAGTAAAAATATACCTGTGAGTCCTGCCGTGTTGGACTGATCATGTCCTTGCTGTGTGAGCTCTCCACTGTAATAAATTGTGCTTACAGTATGGCCCATAAGTGGGTGTGATTTGAGGTCTTCTAGAGCCCTTAACGGAAGCAGTGAGGTTCGAAGTGGACAAAAAATAAAGTGTTATTAGTAGAGGAAACAATACAGGGATACAAATGAAGAACAGTCTTGGGGTGAGTGGAAAAACGTGCTTCTCAGGAAAGCATGAGGTTCGTTCAGTTTGGATGACTCTGCCGAACGCAGGATTAGACCAGCTAACCTCTGCCCGTAGCACTCTCTTGAATCTTGCATGACTGCTAAAGGGATATACATCTTGACAGGCAGCTCATCTGTGGCTTGCCAAGGGGCCATCGCCAAGATGGTCTCCTTTGGCCGCGTTGCTGTATGGGGTCTATCTAATAAGAGGCAGCCTCTGGCCTGAATTGCTCACAGATGGCGTGAAAGCGGGAGGAATCACTTGGGGGAGCGCGGGCAAGAAGGCGGACTGGAGCGGGAATGGAGAAGGGATGGGGGACTGGTGATGACCCGTGAAAAAAATGGCCTTTCTTTCTCAGTCCGGCTGAAATCCCTCCTTCCCTCCCTTGAAATAAATTACATTTGTTCAGACTGAAATCCATGCGAGCTGTTTCGAGTGTACGCCGCTTGCTCCTGTGCTGCCCACAGTGATATGCTGAATTTCAGGCTTCAGTATGAGCACATCTGGTTTGTTAAGATAGCGGCAACTGAATCCAGGTGTAAGTTTATCCCTTAGATTCAATGTCTGTCCACAATAATGGGAAAAATGCAACCGAAGGCCTAATCAAAAAGGACTTCTGCTGGGTCTGAACAGCTGGTGGAAGCATCTCTCTCACTGTCTGTTAAAGGGAGGCTTTCTGCGCCCGTGAATTTCCTTCTAGTGCTCCGTTTAATTGCCATCATATTTGAGTCATTCTTTCTTCTGTTCATCTTTTGGATTTTAAGTCTTTGCTAATCTTTATAGCCTTTGCACATGTGCTTTATTGCCTGTGTTACCTAGAGCAAATCCCGCTGCCAAGGATGTAGATTGGATCCTGTACCGAACGAAGCTGTCGTGTCAGCTCCTCTGGCAGGTGATGACATTTGTGTTGTGACAGAATCAACCCATGATCTTTTTAAATGTCCGTTGTCTAGGCTGGTATATAACTTTGGCCTTGAGGGCTTTTTTTCCTCTTGGTGTCGTGTGTGTGTGTGTCCCCCCCTCGCCAGCTTATTTTCCACATTGTTATCCTGATTTGCACATGCCTTTCATTATATCAGCTGCCGCCTGAGCTACTGAAAACTGTAAAGCTGGTCTCTGCTTTTCTTAAGTTGTGGCTTTCTGTAAGGCTTGTGAATCTAATCTTAGCTCGCTATCTTCTTGTTTTGAAATAGCAATTTCCACGTAAAGGATGCTTTTATTCTAGTGTACATATGCATCCTGTATTACTGGCCTTCTGGACCTACTGCTAGGAATCTCATGTTACTTTCTACTGACATTTTCAAATGACAGGGGGACTGTAGCTTTGCATTGCAGAACTTGAGATTACATATTTGGCATCTTGACTAAAACATTCAGCATTATTTTTTAGTATTCAATGCCTAAGCGGCATTTGGGTCTATCAGAAAAGGTGTTGCCGTATTTGCTTACTATGTACATGGCATCCTTTTTTATTGTTCTTTATTATCAAAGCCCACAGGAAGCAGACGAATAGTAAGAGTTTTGCAGCGAACACTTCATCTTTTTTTCATCCTGGTGATGCTGTGTTGTTGTGAAAAAATGAGCTTACAGTCTGCTTACTGCTCAGTTCTTTGGCCGACGGTGATATCTCTAGAATGGACTGTAGTAATCCCAAATCTATGGTAGATGTTTCTTTCCCCAGTTTACAATGAATAATCCTCTTAATTTCCTTGAATAGCAGCTGGTATTGCTACAACCTGTGCCTAAAACCAAGTACAGCTTATTCAGAAAGCCTTCTGGCCCTGCAAGCAAGGAGGAATTTTCTCCCAGCGGGGGTTGCGTGGGCTGACTTTCACAAGGACGGCACTGCCGAGATGCTAACTTCTCCTTTCTCTCTTCTAGATGCAGCAGCTGTTTTATGAAAATTATGAGCAGAACAAGAAAGGCTATATCCGAGACCTGAGGAACAGCAAAATACACAGAGCTATAACGCTGCACCCCAATAAGAACCCCCCGTACCAGTACAGACTTCACAGCTACATGTTGAGCCGCAAGATAGCAGAGCTGCGCCACCGGACTGTACAGCTGCACCGAGAAATTGTCCTGATGAGCAAATACAGCAATACAGAAATCCGCAAAGATGACCTGCAGCTGGGGATGCCACCCTCCTTCATGCGATTCCAGCCCCGCCACCGGGAAGAAATCTTGGAGTGGGAGTTTCTTACAGGAAAGTATTTGTATTCGGGTGCCGACGGGCAGCCCCCTCGGAGAGGAATGGACTCTTCTCAGCGTGAAGCGTTGGATGACATTGTTATGCAGGTCATGGAAATGATCAACGCCAACGCTAAGACGCGGGGGAGGATCATAGATTTCAAGGAAATACAGTATGGCTATCGCAGAGTGAATCCAATGTACGGAGCAGAGTACGTTCTTGACTTGTTGCTTCTGTACAAAAAGCATAAGGGGAAGAAGATGACCGTCCCCGTCAGGAGGCACGCCTACTTGCAGCAGACGTTCAGCAAGATCCAGTTTATGGAGCATGAAGAGATGGACGCCAAAGAGCTGGCTGGCAAAATCAACCAGGATTCTGGATCCTTGTCTTTCCTCTCCAACTCGCTGAAGATGTTTGTTCCCTTCCAGCTCAGCAGATCAAAAGTAGAGAGGAAGGAACTCAAAGACAAGAAGATCAACATCCTGATTCCTCTCTCCGGACGTTTTGACATGTTCGCAAGGTTCATGGGGAATTTTGAAAAGACGTGCCTCATTCCAAACCAGAACGTCAAGCTGGTTGTCCTGCTTTTCAACTCCAACTCCAACCCTGACAAAGTGAAGCAGATCGAGCTGATGAGAGATTACCGCTCCAAATACCCCAAGGCTGACATGCAGGTTTTACCAGTGTCAGGGGAGTTCTCGAGGGCACTGGCTCTGGAAGTCGGATCTTCTCAGTTCCAGAACGAGTCTTTACTTTTCTTCTGTGATGTTGACTTAGTGTTTACCGCAGAATTCCTCCAGCGCTGTAGAGCCAATACAGTTTTGGGTCAACAAGTATACTTTCCCATCATTTTCAGCCAGTACGATCCAAAGATTGTTTATAGTGGAAAAGTTCCTAGTGACAATCATTTTGCCTTCACCCAGAAAACAGGTTTCTGGAGGAACTACGGCTTTGGTATTACCTGTATTTACAAAGGTGATCTTCTTCGAGCAGGTGGCTTTGATGTCTCCATCCAAGGTTGGGGCCTTGAAGATGTAGACCTATTTAACAAAGTCATTCAAGCTGGCTTAAAAACTTTCCGAAGCCAAGAGATTGGAGTAGTTCATGTGCATCACCCTGTTTTTTGTGACCCTAATCTTGATCCAAAACAATATAAAATGTGCTTGGGGTCCAAAGCTTCAACTTATGGGTCCACGCAACAGCTGGCTGAAATATGGTTTGAAAAAAATGACCCAAATTTTGGGAAAAGCAGCAATACTAATGGCTCAGTGAGGACAGCCTAATGTCCAGCTATGCTGGAAAGGACTGGGTTTTTTAATTATCTAATTTATTTTTGGGAAAATGTTTTTTGATAATTCACTTTTAAAAGACCACACAGGATATATTTTAGAAATCATCATTGTTTTCTTACAAAGCGCTCGTTTTGAGAAGAACAAGGCCGCTGGGTTTTTTTGTTGTTGTGTTTTTGGTTTTGAACGAAACTGTGATCAATATTTGCCTTCAAACAAAAAAAAATTGTTTAAGAGTTATCTGACCTTTCAGCGGAAATCTGACTTGAATTAGAATTTCCTTATGAACAAAAGATTGTTTCCTACCTTTTCCGTTGCTGTCTTCGTTGCTGGGATTCTGTAAATTGGGACCTGAGCGCTCAAGCAAAGTGACAAAACAGTGTATCTAAATGTTTTGTTGTGACTGCTACCGTGCAAAGATTCTGCTCCTTTTGTTAAGGATAGCCATGATTCTTTAATTTGCGTTAGAACAAAACAAACCGGTGTGGCGATGATAGGGGTATTAATCACAGGAGGCTTTTTTCCAAATGGCTGAATATTTCAGTTTAAAAATACACTTCCACTTCTTATGGCCAGGCGACTTCAAGGGAGGGAAGAAAGTAAGCACAACCTGCTATCCGATTAGTCCTTGTAGAAATTTTTGTCTTTTATATTTGGTCCATATATGGACGTAATGTTTTAAGAATCCGTGGTGGGTTCTGTATATTATCCTCAACCGCTGTCCTGTCTAGAGCCGAGACGATGCGATCAAGAAATGCCGAAGCGTGATGAGGGAGGGGAAGAGGATGGGAAACGCGAATCTCTTGCAGCAAAGCGACAGTGCACAACGAACAGTTAGAGATCCCTGCCGAGAACTTTGAAAAATCTTCTATACCGAGTGTACTGCACCTGATTGCGTTGATTTTGTTCCGTCGGTTACGTGATGTTAATGGGAACAATTATTACATTTGATTACTAGTTTTGTTTTGGGATGATTTTTTTCTGTATCTGATAGACCGTTAATTTATTTAATATCCATTGGTTTAGGTTCTTGACCTTTCCTTGAATATCTGTTAGTCATTTTAATATTTTAT
>KL275176.1:0-45756 GCA_000699545.1 Podiceps cristatus
TTTTAAAGTATTTTATATAATGACCACCTTATGTTTCCTTTGGGTACCATAAACAGGTATCAAAATGCTTTCTAACTGTATATTCATGGCAGAGAAATTTGTCTTCCAAATATTTCCTTAGGCAAATCTCTCACTGTAATCACCAAGCTATTCTTATTTGTGGTGCATTTCAGTTTTACTAGATTTTCACTACTCCTTCTGATACAGCACAGTACATGGCGTCCTTAATCTCTTACTTCTAGACTTCAGCCTATTTAAACGCTACATTAAGGTCAAGAATTAACAAAGCTGTTTGCGTTGACTTCTTTTGGCAGGTTGGCACTGTAAGTTTATATGGCTTTTATATTTTCGGAAGTATGATCACAGATCATGTCTCCGCAAAACAAATCCCACCATGAGCTCTGGCAGCTTACACGCCAACAGTCCTGCTGAGTGAACATTTTGTCTCAGCTTCTTGGGCTGTACACTGTACTCCCTGCATATGCGAGGGCAACACCAACGCCCTGAAGTGACGGGGTTTTTTTATAGCGACACGTCAGTGTGCCGCCGGATACAGCACAGAGCTCCTGTGGGAACACTGACAGACTCTGAAATAGAGCAGATGCCACTATCATGCAACCTCATTCATTATGTTGCCTGCCTGTCTCACACGGCACGCATCATGATGGTTTCTGAGCACCTAATATGATCGAGAGAATATAACAAATACACTTGAGACATTTTCCTAAGGGATCTGTAAAAACTTTCAGAGAACATGGACAGTTTCTGAAGGAGCCGGGAGAACGTTTCTAATGAATTAAACTTTTTGTCCTTGTGTGACATCCACACTTTCTGCATAAAATAGTGTTCCTCAGACTAAAGGAAACTCTTCACTTTAGATAATGAACTGCATTTATAGAGGGGCAAGGGGAGACCTGCAATGAGATTCTGTTCAGCTGGGAAGTGTATATATATTAAAGGTGAGATTATACCCCAAAGACGTACATTGAATGTAACTCTACTAAAGGAATGGTTTCCTATCAACAGTGATAAATTTTTCTTAGCTTCATCTTAGATTCTAAATCCAGATTTGTTGAGTGTTTATGTGATAACAGAAGATTAATGTTTTCTGCATAGGTCATACAGAAATTAGTTCTTTGTGTGACATCAAACTATTTACCCCTTTTCCTTTTATCAAAGCCAAAAGACATAATCTGTTCTTTACTTGAAGAAGTGAGATGTAGCCATCATTCATAGAATATGCTTCTCTTACAAAAGTCCAGACTTCATTACTGTATATGTTTATGATACCATAGTATAAATCATGAGCTGAGTTACATATCAGTGCGCTCCGTGGAGTCCTTCTAATGAGGAGTTCCCTAGTACAGCCTCAAGAGCTGCTGTAGAGACTTGAGGCAGGGACTTTTACATAAAATCATCTTTTCTCACTCATTTTGGTTTTACCAGTTCTCTCTTTCCCATTCAGTGGATTGTTCCTCTGTTGATCATTCTGGGATTTTAGCCCCTTTTATTATAAGTATCATCTATGCATTTTACACAACATTCCAGACAAAGTTTTCTAAATTTTTTCTTGCTATTTCTTTCTGCAGTTTTTTCTAAATATGTTTTTCTTTTTTCCAACCGGACCACAACACTAAGCTATTTTTTCCATCTTTTCCATATACTTCTTTCTGGTATCTGTATCACCCAGACACCAGACATGCTTCTTGGTGTCTGTATTACTCAGGTCCCCAAGTAACTTGATCTTGTTCTACCATTCTCTTTGGATTTTACCGGTGGTGTTTCTAAATTCAGCTTATATTGCAGATTTACAGGCATCTGATAGTCTGACTAACACAGAAATCTGTCTGTCAGATGTTTTAAGAAGACTTATGGCCTTGACAAAAGAACTGAGAAAAATATAGAAGACAGAACATTCCCCTTATTTGCCTTTCCTAAAAGACAACAGTCCATTTCAGCTTCAGCATAAACTTGCCAGTGCCGCTCACCTAAATTCACATGCAACATATTTTGTGTTCTTACTAACCTTTTAGTTTTTCACACAAACATTGAATAAAAAGATGAAAATGTATTTTTTGTCCTAGCTAAGAAATCAGTTCTCCTTTTGCCTCCAAATGTCTCCTAGCATTAATACTTTGGTCAGCCATTAGTATGCCTTTCCAAAAGCTTCCTATAGCTGTCTGCTGAGAGTGGCTGAGAACCCACATGCAAGGCTTTAAGTCCATTCTGCAACTTCAATCCAGAAGATCAAATAAACAGAGGATACTTGCCCAGATAATATTTGAAGTTCACATTAAATGCATTCTACCATTAAGTGGGAAAAAATGGTTGTCAGTTCCAACTCTCACATGTGTCAGACTTTGTGGTGGTATACATTAAAAGATACATTCCTGAGGAGAAAATCAGCTTTCACATGAGTAGCTCTTTCATTGCATTCCTCTCAGTTGTTCACCAGACTGGCCAGTATGATACATGTACACCTGGAATGGGCAGGCTCTGTATCGAGGAAAGAAATTCACCCTGGGATTTTGAGCAATGTCATAGCTTAAATTGGAAGGAACAATCAGTCAAACAATCAACAGTCCTCAATCAGCGGCTTAACAAAGAATGCAAGGAGTCATTAGCTGTGTATGTGGACAGCTGAGAGTCATTAGGGCTGCGCTCAAAGGGACCATAGAATAATTTTGAAGGGGTCTCTGGAAGCGATCTAGTTGACTGGGCTTAAAGCAGGGGTGACTTTGCAGTGAGATCAGATGCTCAGAGCCCTGTCCATGAATCTCCAGTCTCCCTATGAATCTCCAATGGCCCGAACTACTCGCTATTCATTAACACAAGTGGAACAGAGAATAATCTGAAGAGCTGCTAAATGAGTTTGGACTACAAAAAAACTTAAGAGATTTTGCAAGTACAGTCTCTGAAGACAGAAGAAGCAAAATAATAATCCATAAATGTCATGAAGCTTCTGCTGGCTTCCTAACGCAACTACAAGTAGTGACAGAGAATTTTAAGTAGCAAACTAGATATGATCATGGTTGGAATGTTTCTGTTCATTTCCACTCAGCTATTTTTGTGGACTTCACAAAATCCAAGATAGACAGCCCATTTAAAACCACAAAATTGTGTTTTCTTTCTGCTTAATCTGACTTGCTTCAATAGCATTTTCAGAGTAACCCTCTGAATCCTAAGTAATTCTATTCCTTTGACATGGCAAATGTAAAAATAAGTCTGACAGATTTGTCTTGAAAGGACTGACCATTTTGTGTCTGTCCACAAGTTATATCATATGAATTGGGAGTTAAAGCTGTATGTCAAACTCCTTTAATTAACATTGAAATGCTGTTTTAATGTGTGTCCCAAAGGGTTACAAGATGATTCTGTGATGAAAAAAAACCAAAACAACAAAAAAGCCCAAACTTTTTTTCTATGACCATCCATTAGTATTCTGAGATCTATTGAATCTGTGGGGAACACACCAAGCCCTGACAGTTCTGAAAAGACCTACTTCAATGGGGTTAGTAAGACATGTATCTTGAAGAATGCTTATTCCCAGTACGGCAAAGAGTATAACTGGCAATGTTTAAACTACAGTTGTTATTGGGGTATGTATTAGGAATAAATTGTAGATATTATTAAGCTATTTAACTAGCTGCCCTAATATCTTACTAATATGGATTTTCCTTAGCTAAATATGAGCTACATATTGCATTCCTATTTTATCTTTTTGTTTTACCCTGAACTTAATTAACCTTTTTTCTTAATTTCTTGTCTGAAGACACAGCTACCTCATAAAAAAATTAAAGACTTTCCATTCTTACAAGAATGGTGATGACTGTACTTGCACAACAGACAATGCATTGTCAATATAACAATAGTTCCCAACCTTTCCAGGGATTCAAAAGTAACTATTTTTTTGTCGCCATAAGTCTTACAATCTCCTTGAAACATGGGGACAAAAAGATCTGAGAGAAAGCAACCCCTTCTATTGGCTTATGCCAACTGGGAAAACTTTCTGGCATTGGGCAAGGCAGTGAAAAACATTTATAAACTTAGATTATAACATGGGCTTCAGGATCTAAGACAATGAATGTGAGACTGAAGGCTGAGTTAACCCATACTTTAATTCTCTTTTGATTGTACATAACATATTTTGCTCATGTAGATCAAGGATGTTAAAGGAATGGCTAGGGTTTCTGATCACACATTTGTCACTGAAATAATTCCAAGGTCTCCCAAGTATTACTAAGTACATAAAACTCTTGCCATTCTGAGTATGGTGCCAAACAGTTTAATAAACATTATTCCACAAAGTTGCCTAATCTTGGAATCTCGGAGAAACTGCTACCAATAAACAAAAAACTTTGGGCCAACTTACAAGCAGAAAACTAATTTGCTTTATCAGTTCTTAGCCACTGTTCCTGATCTTCAGGATAATTTGGGAATCATTGTATCGTCCTCACATGTAGTGTCCTCCTTTATCATATGAATGGGAGATATATTACTTGCTGTCAAATTTAATCAAAGAATCTAAAAGAAAACAAAGAACCTTATTTACTTACAGAGACACTACAGAAAGAGCATTTTCATTCTTATGCATACAGAGGATAATTGGGGTATTTCAGTGTTTCATGTCTGTGTTTAAACTGGCTACATCTCATCTGGATCGCAACAGATGTGACTGAAATGTTTGTTTAAAATATGAATTTGAGTCAAAAGCCAATAGGAATGGATACTTTATCATTAACAATATAAACCAAAATATAATGTTTTCTGATATGAAACAATGGAAAAACCTAAGCTTCATAAACAGACAAGAAAATATACGTGAAACTTTACAGAAAAAAAAAAATGAAGCATAGTGGGAGGATGTCAGGGAAACTGCTAAACACATAAGATCTCACTGAAGTTTCACTGATACCAGGAGGGAAAAGAATGTTTAATTTTAATGTCTCCAAAGGTTGACTTTGCCTGTAACATTTATAAAATATTGAAAGAGAAAAAAGAAAGTGATATGGATATGAATCCTGTGGCTGGTTTTAGTTGCCCTTGAAAGCAGTTGCCATAAATCTTGGATGAAGCCAAATAAGGCTGATGATTTTGATCTTCAATTCATTCTTTCTTATCCTTCAAAATGTAAATGATCCCAATGGAATTAGAACTAAGCAGAATGGCTTTCTTCTGTGATCTGCACATCCAATGATCCACATATTTACATCAGCAAAGTTAAGCCAGGTTTCCCCTCCATTTTGGAAAGCCTGTTTTTGTGTGTGTGCCCATGTGTGTCCTCTCTCATGCTTGACCAGCCACTTGACATTTCAAGAAAAGTTGAAAATTGAGGTCTAATAGGAAAGGGAAAGCAAACAAAAAGCTACTGGTACATTCACTTCTTTTTTCTGTATCAGTCACACTGGAAACAACAGACAAAGTGAATCAAGGAGGGAAAGCAAACGGAGCCCAAAAAAAAGTTTTTAGTCAAAAACCAAAATTGACACTTACAATATTCTTCACAGCTCTCCCACAGAGCTTTTAAATTCTAATTAGAACAAGTACCTGGGACTGGAAAAGAAAAGTACTGCTTCTTCTCAGTGAAAAATTTCCCATTTGGTAGGGTTTCAGCATAAGCATACAGTTCACAGCAGAAATACATTGTCCCTTTTCAGAGACTTACCATTGGTATCACACGAGTCATACATAAGACGTCTTACCTTAACACTGAGGGACTATATTAAATAAAATATTATGTACCTTAACCTCCACTGCACAAGGCAAATGTTGTCTGAGTAAATAAAAAGAGTAAACAAAGCTAGTGGTTGGGAGCCACCTGATCTGATAAGAAGCAACCCCAGAGCTTTTCCACACGTGAAAACAGAAAAGCTGGATGATTTTTTGGCTCCTAAATTGTGAATTCCACATCAGTCTTAACTGACAAAAGATGTCCTCTGAATCTTACTTATACTAGTATATTGTAACCTGAGGCAGAGAACTGCAAGTATCTGGTAGGGAGCAACAAGGACAAAAGCAAAACAAGAGTCCTGGGGATGGATGGCACAAGCATGCATGGTATTTAGGAGGAATTACCTCAGAAAGTTTCCATGTGAGAGGTCTCAGGAAAGGAATACGGGAGCTTTTTCTGCTGCCTTTCAAGGACAGAAAAAAGATTGATAGCAAATATTGCAGCCAGAAGAAAAACAGAGTTCTGTCAGAACAATTTTCTTCTTCCATAACAGCCTTGGAGACGTTATTAGTCCACTAATTAGGCAATTGAGGAAACTCTTTTGGGGTGTTTCTTGGCTACTTCTTCATTAATGCTGTCACATCACAAAACTAACCAAATAACATACAACTATCCTACAAGTCACTGGACCAGAGAAAAAGAGGACTAATGAACAACAGAAACCAAGATACTGCGGTGGAGCTCCATATAATGCTGAGCAACTGTGAGCAAGACAACAAAACACTGAATCTGTTAGCTGATTACCTACTTTGTCAGCAAAAAAAGGTTAAATTTACTGGAGAATTTTCAAAGCAACATTTTCCTCAAAAGAGGACAGTATACCATATAGCTGCTATTTTGTCATTGAAATATGTTGATTGCATCAAGATCAAAGGAAAATGTTCAAATTAATTCAAGATAGAGCATACTGAAGTTTATTTATTTTAAAATTCATGTTTTCTGTTTTATTCCAGTGTTCTAGTTTAATTTATCTTGTTAAACAGCAACACCAATGTTTCATATTAAAGTGACTTAATATAGAGAAAATAAAAACATATAAAATCAGTTATTTCATTGAAATCACACCTATTCCACTCTTTTTGTAATTTCTGTTCTGTTCCCTCATTCTTATTGGTTTTTAGATCCACTTGATAATTATTTTTTAAATGCTAGAATTTACTGCAGGGGTGAAACTCCATTTCAATTTTAGTAAGGAAAGATTTTGAAAATGGATTCATTCAATACCTACATAATTATTCTTTAATAGTAAATATTGACCACAAGGGCTATTCAGCTGCTCAGAATTCAAAAGACAAGATGAGTTCATTTTCATTGGCCAGAAATACTACGTAGTTCTGCTACCTCATTATAATGGATATATATCTTATAGTTCTGTCCACAGATTCAAAACCACACCACTGCAAATGCTTCCTAAAATTTCTTCATTATTTTCATCATAAATCCTACCATCTATTAAATGAATATCCATGACAAAATTAATATTCCTCTAATAAAAAACATTATTTTTTTTGGAGAAATACTACAAAATGTTTCACAGGTTTTCCTCATAATTGTGTCAATGTTTTGTTTATTATAACTACTTTTATTCAGTTATCTTAATTAAAATGATTAATTAGAACATAAAATTAAAAATATATTCTTCTTCATGAGAAGTGACTTTTTAAAACTACAAATAACATTCTCCTTATTTTTTTCTGTTCTGCTCCAAAACAATTTTTGAATAATCTTGCAGGGGGTGGAGGGTGGGGGCCCAGAGAAAGTGATTCTTCATGTGGTCTCTACATCTTCTAGGAATGGCAGCCACCTATGTCGGCTCTCAGCCCATTTGAAGTTAATGCAGACACAGTGATCTATTCTGATCAGTAACCTGCCTCGTGAGTTTAACATAAATTACATACAGTTGGATTGTGTCATCTGACCAAAGATAGTCCAACAATGAACTCAAGCAGAGTTCTGCTTTCCTGACATGATTCAGGGAATAGACTAAATCTTAGCACAGTACCCTCAGTGAAGATAATTATGAGAACCTGAATATTTGCCCTGGCCAGCCTGGAATGCGTCACTCTGTAGTAAATACGGCAATAATACTTGCTACAATTTGAGCATTAATGGGCAGCCACACAGCAACTTTCTGAAGTGGCGAAAACTAATTCTTCTGGGACATACAGTAGCAATGACTTACTGTTCAGTTCTCCCAGCAAACTTAATAAATACTTCCAGTAAAATATGCATTAAAAAAGAGGCATAATTTGCAAGCTGGTGTCTTTACAGGATTTGCAAGTTTTTTCTGAAAGACATCAATTTCACAGCTTGTCCCTTTTCTTCCATTCCATGTCCTGCAATAAAAGAAGAAAACCCAAGCGGGGCAAACACCACAAGAAGAAAGAGTACACAACATCTCTGAATCCTCCTGTCCCTGGCAGGACAGAATTACCAGCGAGTTTTGCCAAAGCAAGCTACAAATCCCAAAGTTCAAATTTCTAAAATTCCCTCCTCCCCAGAAGAACTGTGTTATCCCAGCTGGTTTGTTCTACAGCAGATCTGGGAAAAGAGAGACAGGCATCCCCCAAGGAAGCAGGCTCCAGACATCATGGACTGTTTCTGTACTTTTCTACTTCACTGTCATAGTAATAAAGGCTAGAAAAATAGTAGTATAAAAACCCTACAGCATACACCTTTTGTTCCTTCTCTTTGTGTCCCTATAGACCTCTGTCATATGAGAAGATATGTTTGAAACCATGCCAGCAAATATAGCAACATATATCCCTATACCCAGGCATAACACTACATCCAGTAAATAAAAGAACTTTCCATCTTGTATCTCTTCCTTGAATTTGTTTGCCAGTAATCATGTGTTCAAGTCTTTGTAAGCTTTTGTGGCAAGTGATTGATTTGATTCAAGGTGCTTAATTTCAGGCAAGAATGAGTCATCTGTCTCCCCCCATCCTACTCCTTTTATTTTTGATTTTTTAAGCCTTGCTTGGAAGAAAAAGAAAATGCTTTAATTCTTCTCTGAACTTTAAATGAAATGTTCAGAGATCTCTGGCAAATGATAAGTCATAAAGCTGGCACAGTAATTCAAACAGTAATCTATGGGCATATATATCATCCTGCAATGGTACATTAATCATTACCCTTAAAGACAGCACAAGAGTGATGAAGTTTTTCCCATTGTCTCTATTGCAACTCAGCTATATTCAAGTGGTTTTAATCTGTGCTATTACATCAAAAGGTAATAACTGTATTTTAATCTAGATATCTTTTCTATCCCCTTCCCAAATATGATTGGAAAAGAATCATAAGCAAAGAGGTGACTTCTGAATTCAACATGCATGTGAATGCATAAACACTGGCATGCACACAGAAAATTTATCTACAAAATATAAAATTAACATTGCTTCTAAAGGAGAAATTCATTCAGGTCACTGAAGATAAAACTTGCTATAAAAACAAAAGAGGACAGAAGAGAAGGATATGTTTTTAGGCTAGCTGCAATCCTAAAATTTATTGCATTTCACTGGACTACAACTGGTTCAATATACTTCATTAAGAAATAGAGAAAGCAGTGAGAATTTAACTGTTTGGTAGGGAGAGATTTAAAAACAACAGGATAGTAGCTGGGTTGGTAAAAAACCTTTCATATTCAGAGATGCCCAAAATACTTTCAAAGGTTAGAATACTGCACTAATGCAAACAAATGTAAAACATATCAGACGTTCCATATTCATGACAACTTCTTTACTGCTCTGAAAGCAGGATTCATCTTAATAAAAATGTCAGCCCTGACAAAAAGATTTTTCTCAAATTCCTTCAAGAAGTTTACTGTGGAAAAGAAAACTTATCTTTAGGTTTCAATAGAAGGAGACCATGTCTAACTGGAGTTACCTCTGGACATTTGCTGTTATTTTTGTGTGTCTTGTTAGTTGTGGTCAAGAATCAGCCCAAGTCTACAAGACACACATATATAGTTTTCTAGTTCAAAGTCAAAAATATAATCACTAAAGAATGTGATGAAGGAACAAGAGATGATGTTTGTAGTCTGGGTTTTTTTCAGTGAAAACCTTCTAATTCAGACATAAAACTAGTTCTCAATTACTCTACATAGCACAGCACAGACAACTTCTGCTAAGGTCTGCTTCTTAAACCAGCTGAGAATCTCATAACAGGCCCTGCAAGGAAATCTCCAAGACAAATTTGACCTTGTTAAAAACCAAGCATAAGTTACACTGGGGCAGATGTAGCCTGAGTGATGGGACTGGATAGATGCTGGAGGACATATGTTCCAGCAAGGCAGTTCCAGTTTGGGGGCAGGAAGACAGTGAGAAGCTCACAGGACTCATAAACTTCTCATTAAACCTATACCTAGGTGTCAAGTGCACACTTGTCATGAAGTGTGAGTAAAACTGTTATATTTAGCCAAGTCTTCATATCTTTTTGGTTTGCAAACTGAGAAAGATTGCTGATGTACAGTCAGAAAGCAGCACGCACTATTGAACATTCATATTTCATTTCCCACAAGGATTAGACTGTGTTCTTTCTCAAATTACCCTCTTCTTGGAAACTGGCCTTTTATTTTATACTTAATAAACATCACGTTCATGGAAATTATACCACTACACCAAATTTCCTTGTCTTCTAACATCTTGATACCTCATCGCTCTCTACAAGTACCTAAAAGGAGGTTGTAGCAAGCTGGGTGTCAATCTCTTCTCCCAAGTGACAGGTGATAGGGCAAGAGGAAATGGCCTCAAGTTGCATTAGAGGAGGTTTAGATTGGATATTAGGAAACATTTCTTCACTGAAAGGGTTGTCAGGCACTGGAACAGGCTGCCCAGGGAAGTGGTTCAGGCACCATCCCTGGAGGTATTTGAAATACGTGTTGTGCTTAAGGACATGGTTTAGTGGTGGACTTGGCAGTGTTACTTTAACAGTTGGACTCAGTGATCTTAAGGGTCTTTTCCAACCTAAGCAATTATATGATTCTATGATTCTGTTCTGTTTTGTAACTCACACAAATGTTATTTGACAGCCAAAAATAGAATCATAGATTCATAGAAACTTTAAGGCTGGAAGGGACCTATAATATCATCAAGTCCAACCATCTACCCAACATCACCACCATGCCTACTAGGCCATGTCCCAGCATGCTATGTCTATACACTTTTTGAACACCTCCAGGGATGTTGACCCCACCACTTCCCTGGGCAGCTTGTTCCAGTGCTTGACCACACTTTCCATAAAGAAATTTTTCCTAATATCAAATCTAAACCTCCCCTGTTGCAACTCGAGGCCATTTCCTCTCATCCTATTACTAGTTACTTGGGAGAAGTGATTGACAGCCACCTCACTACATTCTCCCTTCAGGCAGTTGTAGAGAGCAATAAGGTCTCCCCTCAGCCTCCTTTTCTCCAGGCTAAGCAACCCCAGTTCCCTCAGCTGGTCCTTATACAACTTGTTCTCCAGACCCTTCACCAGCTTCATTGCCCATCTCTGCACATGCTCCAGCAACTCAATGTCTTTCTTGCTGTGAGGGGCCCAAAACTGAATACAGCACTCAAGGTGTGGCCTCACTAGTGCCGAGTACAGGGGGAAGATCACTTCCCTACTCCTGATGGCCACATTGTTCCTGATACAAACCAGGATGCTGTTGGCATTCTTGGCCACCTGGGCACACTGATCGTTCATATGCAGCTGGCGGTTGACCAACACCACCAGGTCTTTTTCTGCCAGGCAGCTTACGAACCACTCCTCCCCGAGCCTGCAACATTGCCTGGGGTTGTTGTGACCCAGGTGGAAGACCCAGCACTTGGCCTTGTTAAACCTCATACAATTGATCTCAGCCCATCAATCCAGCCTATTGAGATGCCTCTGCAGAGCCTTCCTACCCCAAGTAGGTTGACATTCCTGTCTAACTTGGTGTCATCTGCAAACTTACAGAGGGTCCATTCTGTCCTCTCATCCAGGTCATTGATAAAGAAAATGAATTATTATATTAAATAAGACTGGCCCCAAAACTAAGCCCTAGGGTCACCACCGTTTGTGACTGGCTCCCAACTAGATTTAACTCTGTTCACCACAACTCTCTGGGCTCAGTCATCAGCCAGATTTTTACCCAGTGAAAAGTACATCCATCCAAGCTATATACGTATAACATTCTTTATAAACATTTGTACTCCGAAATTTTTTTTTAAAAAAAAAAAAAAGTATCCTATGCATTCTAATCTGATACCAACCCTTAGGTCCTCAGGTTATTTATTTTATAAAAGCTTCTAAAATATCACAATGGTACTATACCAGTATTTGATCTTTTTCTTCATTTTTATTTTCCTTCTCTTTTTTGGTTAATGAAGTTATTCAAGCTTTTACTAAAAATTAAAATGTGTTCCGTTGTATGAATTGCAATGTGGTCAAGAGAACTATGCATGTAGAGTACGACTACAAATACTACTTAGTAGTACTCACCAAATAATTGCATATAGTGCTCATATAGAGCCAAGAACCATCAACCTCTAAACATATCCTTTCAGGTGTAAAACTAGCCATAGAGATAGGAGATAATGTTTATTACTTGTACATCACCTCAAACCAACAAGCTGAGAAGAGGGTATGTATAATGTATTCTCAAGCCATGTAAGCAATAGTATTTTATGGGTCAGGAAGTCCTTTCTGAAATCAAGCTTGTTCAATCCAATTTATTTTTGGTGCTCTGACACTGACACTGACCATAAACTAGTAGCATAGGTCATTCTGAAGATAAACACTTTCTGAAAATAAACACATTTTTCAATATGTAAAATTACTTACAGAGAAAGATAATCAAGATACAACATAGATTGTAGAAGCAAAAGGAAAGAAAGGTGATTTGAAGGGGAAAGTGCACTTCAGGCAGGTGAAGACAGTATCTGTCTATTTTGGTCTATCCACTAATTCAGACAACTCTTGAAGCTCTCACAAGCCATTTCTTTATCTGTTTGTGCATCCTAAAATAAAGACAGTCAGAGCTTTTACATCCTGGCTAAACTTGGACAGCCAGCTCATTAGTTTCTCCAGACTGAAACTTCTATCTGTTAAAACAGTGAAAACAGAAGACAAGAAAAGTATTCTTTCCATGCAATCAGCACAACCTTGCACCAGTTTCCCCCCTAGGGTCTCCCCAACAAGAAACTCCCTGCCCCCTTCCATGGGCTGAGTCAGAGTCACAGCCTGAACTAGGGAGAGCTGGACAATGGTGGCTTTAACTCCGTTCTGCAGGACTGATGTTCTAGGAAAAAAAAAAAAATCTCATAAGTAACCACATTCCTTAAGGCCTGTGAACCTGTACAATCCTCTTTCTCAACCCCATGAACAGGCAGCTGCCCACACGGGTGGCAACCATGGCCAAGCTCCATGGGGAAAAGGCATTCTCTGAAGCTGGGAGGACCCAGGCCTGTTGTAGAGCACAGCTTTACTGGGCTTAGGAAAGAAGTCCTGTTTATTAATCAAGCAGCAAATAAATTCTGCACAAGCTGCAGCTTCTGAACAGGTTTAAGATGCAGCTCCATGTAGCTCCACTGCTGTAAGTAGATCTGAAGATTGTCAGGTCTTCTTCTGACCTGATTTGTTTGGATGGCTCATTTGCCATTCGATGGTTATATGTGAATCATCTCCCGCTGAATCTCTATCTTATTTCCAGCTTCTTAAATTATGTCACTTGCTATTTTGTACCCTCCTTCTATCAGCCTTTGCCAGTCCCCAGCAATGCTCAAGCACTGCTGAGGCCACTGGAGAGCGCTGCCCTATCAAGTCAGAAAGAAAAAAAAAAAATCATCTTTATAAACTCTCCTCAGAGCAAAGGCTCTTACAACCTAGAAGCACATCTATAAGCTTCCTTCACACCCTCTTCAACTACAAGCGATCTTCCCTCTGATGAGAGATTCTGTGCTCCATATGGTACACTAGATTAGGTCTCGTTATTTTGGTGGTACAGACACAGAATACTAAAAAGCCTGAAAATTCTTGCAATCTCAAGGCATTTAAAGGTATCTGCAGAAAAACCAGTAACTATACAAAATTCATGGGGCTTTGGATTTTGTCACAAGCACTGAGTTCCTACAAAGCCTTGATCCTTCAAAAGGTAAGAACATCTCTTCTGAGCTACCTCTGGCTTTATCTTGATAGAACGATTCACATCTTTCTGTTGAAACTGGAAGAAATACATTTACATGAAGGAAACAGTAGGTTTCACTCCTTTGATGTTTGGAGTACAAAGCCAACATTTTAGGGATATTTCAGGTAGACTGAGCTATGGAGGACACTCACAGCATCTACTTAGGAGCAAAACATTCAACCTGGCATCATCCCCACAGAAAAGTCCCAGAGCCATACAGCTGCTGGACCTGGACAAAATACATTTGAGGCTGTGTTTTTCTTTTACTGGCATGGAACTGCTTTTTGTGATCCAGAAGTCTGTTCTAGAAAAATTCAGTTAGGAAAAGCATTGTAGAGGTTTCTTCCTTTTTAACAAAATCAAAGGAAGAAACAAAACCACAAAACACACAACAAAAAACACCCAGCTCAGAAATGTTTCCATTTCAAGAACTTATATTCTTTACCAATAGTAGATGAAAGGAAAGTGGAAGGAGAAGAAAAAACAAAACAAAGCAAACAAATAAAAATTATACAGGTTTTTGTGGGTTTGGGGGGGAGGGTGGTGGTGTGGGGTGTTTTGTTTGGTTTTGGGGGGGGGGGGGGTTTTGCTACTGCAACCAGGAAAGAAAAATGCAGAAACATTTAATGACCTCAGTTTCATAGCATTTCTCCTCAGAAAGCCTTCAAAATTTACAAGACAATTTCAATCGGTGATTTCTGGGTCATTTCCTACATTCAAGTCATGTACAGTTTTATTCACTCTGATCTTCTCATGTGAATAATCACTCAACTAATCACTCCTGCTAGTGCAAAGCAAATGTAAAAATGCACTCAAACCAAGATACCAGACCAGAAATCTGAAATTGTACTAGTGTATATTGCTGTATTTGACAGTGTAAGACAGGTGAAAAATAAAGCTTTACTTAGAGTTCTTAGTGACATAAGTAGTCACTCAAAGCATCTTTATTTTTTCATGTATAGCAAAGGTGTAATATACAGTTGGAAACAAATATATTCTAGCTCTCAGGTAATTTCTCTCTTCTTTGTATTCTTGCAAATTTTTCGATGTAATTGCTCTGTTCTGCCCCAGAACATTGTTTTCAAAAGTCTGGGTTTTGCACAACAGACATATGGCATAATATTATCCCATACCACATCACATCAACAGTCAATTTGGATTAGTATTTTTGCTGTGACTTTAGCCAGCAGTTGAAGACAAGACATTTATATCAGGGCAAACGTAACACTGGTGTATTCTTCCTACACCATTGGTCTATGACTAAGAAGAGGACTGGAAGAAGAACAGAGCTCTTCAAGATAAAGTCTTCCTGAATACATTAATTTTCTACAACTTGATGTGAGAAAAGATATTTCCATAACAAGGGTCAGATACATCGATAAACCCCATGTGTTTTGAATCACTGATCTTCATTTCCCATCCAAAGCAACACAAAAAAAGTCAAAAGATCCTGATCCTGCTTATTTTAGTCATAGTTGCTGAAGGTCATGCAATGTTTTTCACAGATGCACAACCACTGAATACTTTGCAAATTTCACCACTTTCCCCCACAGAAAGAAAAATTTGCCACTTTTTGTAAACCTTACTAAACAGTAACCCAGAATTTAGACAATAAACTGTCAGAGCCATCCCAGCACTATACAGGTTTTAGAGAAGCAACCTCATGATCTGAAAGGAACATGTTTTATTAAGTTTCATTACCCACAGCAACTGTTAACAGAATGTCTAAACACAGCATAGGAAAAGGAGAAGGGCTTCAGTTCTTAACTTCTGTAGCAGTATTGAAATAATAACTTTGGGAAGGACATTTCGAGCATTGGACAAATTCCCTGCTCACGCTGCGGGTGATGACTGATGCTTGTGCTACATGGACAGGCTCCTTTAGCTGCACCTCGTTTAGGTTAGAAGAATGCCTCTTCTTACAAAGCAGGCTTTTTTGTGGACCAGACTGTACCTGGGGATTTTCCCTGCTTGCTTGCAAATTTGAGGGGCCCACTGCAGGACATACTGTTATGGTTATATCTACTGTAGGAGTTCTGGTCCAGCCAATCTATACTCCGTCTTATACTTAGCTATCGTAAACCCTGACTTTTCACATATTTTAAGGTAATTTGAGCAAATTTTAAACCATGATAATTACAGGTGAGATCCAGCACAGACAATACAAAAGTTGATTAGTGATAGCTTTACGTCCTTCTTCTCTCTTTTTAATCAAAGCTAGAGCAGAAAATCTGTATTTCTTGGTGTAAGAAAGGCTGTGAAGGGCCATGCTCCTTATTTTGATAGTATCGTTCCTAGGCGAAGAAGGATGCCTATTAAATTTCATAGAGTACAAGGGAACCAGGAAGCTGAGGAAGTGTTTGGAATGACAAGCACATCCAAAATTTCCTAGAGGCACAGTGCTGGCATCAGAGACTGATTAGCTCCTTTTCATAATGTATTCCATCAGGACTTAGGGAAAGTGTGTTTTCCAAAATAATGCAGTAGAGGACTAGTACTATGGTAAGCTGCCACTAGAGACAGCTGAAAATACACTGAGGTGTTCTTTCATTTCAGAAAACAATCTGAGCAAAAGGCTGTAACACACCAACATTTCTTTCCACAGAGATACATGACTCTTTTGACTGGAAGAGATAAACCCTCACCTGTAAATATCATTGTTGTTTTCCAGCTTTTGGACCAGTCAGCTCTATTCAAAACACAGACTCTTTCTTGTCTAAGGTCACCAAAAGATCAAAGGCCCCACAGGCCATGTCCAGTGCTCCATAGCTGGACCTACAGGTGATGTCACGCAGTCCCAGGAGATAAGGTTGCAACAGGCCCAGACATCGTGCAGTCCTCCTCTTTTCCCCAAAGCATGATCTGAGTGACCTGTTAATGCAGAGGCTGTGTACCACAGTTTGTCATTGGCAGGCTTATTATTCTTCAAGTCTAAGTATCCCATCTTAGAATCTAATTCTAAGAATCCCTTCACCAAAGATGAAAAAATTGCTTGGTCTCCATAGTTTAATTCTTATGCTGTAAATGCCATTGCAATGGTGACTTCTGAAATTTGGGCATAGGCATTTTCAAAGGTGCAGATTAGGAACCATACCCTTCAGCCAAGCAATCACATAGAAAACAGCGTATTATATTTGGAAACAGCAACACACCAGGGACGGAAACATACCTGTGATCCAAGTGATGCAACCCCAGACTCGCAGCAGTTGGCAGGGGGTTGACATTAACTTGAGTACAGTCGAGATTTCACCGAGGGGACCCAGGACCCTCTATCAATGTTCCTTCCTGACAAGTCAGTTGTACTGCCTGTGCATCCCAACAATCATTTCTTTCTGTTACCAATCCAGTGCAAAGTTGTTGTTCTTTGAATATAATCAGCATCATGGAAGGAAAAAAAGCCCAGTGACACAAAGCCAGTGCTGAAAGGATACACCTGTTTCATTTGGTAGGAAATTACACAGCCTCACATTTCAGTTTTTAGCAAGAACAGAGCTTTGCCAGCGCAGGAGCAGCTAGGCACAAAGTACCAAGAGGAAAATGGGGAAGAAAGCTCAGAGATGAATAGAATGGAGAGAATAGCCTCACAGTTAAACAGTTTACTTTTCAAAGGCAACACAAGGACAAATTGCTTTGTGCAAAGAGAAAATTAGTTTCCAAGGTGTGTGCTTTCTACAAAGAGTCAAGTTAATTATTCAAAGCAGAGGCCCATGAATTCTTACAATTTAGTCATTCTGTTCTGACACATTCAGGCCCAGTGAGCTGCTTCTTATCACTGAGACTTTGATAATTAGCTTAGACATATCAAATAAACTTTCTGGAGAATTCAGTAGTAAGCAGGTATGACATCCTAATAGGGGTTTTATTAGGCATTTCTCTGCGTGGTAATGTATTAGCAATCACTGTGACATTTTCTGCTCTGAGGGGCTTTGGCCTTGTTCATTTTTTACACTTGCTGGGAAATAAATTTATTCACGGCAGAGATCTAATCCAATACATGACTCTGTTTACCCTGGTTTCTAAAGTAGCAGGTCTCTCAGAATTAATGAGAAGTGACATATACATCATAGAATAAAATGTGGTGTCTTCAGCCTGGCATGACTGAATAGCAATGATCTCTTCTGAGCCTGCAGACAGTGGGAATTCAGTCCTAACTGCCCTGTCCTTGCATCACAACTGACACCAGCACAAGAGAGTGAAAAGACTCCTTCTGCCTCTTTCCCAACCAAACCAGAACTCTGAAAGACATAATAAACAAATATTAACTTTTTAAAATATAGCTTCCTAACTTCAGAAGAGCAGTCAATACATACACAACTGAAAAAGGCTCGACACTAATATGATGTGAATTTCAGTGCTTTTTTTGCTCTTCAGGATGTGAACTACCCCATGGTTAATCTTATACTGGTTACAGGGACACTTATGCTGAAGAACCTGAAGTCTTTTTCTGACGATCCACAACCTGGAAGTGGCCTGATGCACAGCTTTATTTCAATATGTCGTAAAGTCTGTCTTACAGCCGCACCTAAAAGAGAATGAACACACCCCACAATTTTTATGAGAGTTTCCTCTTTGGGATAGGATTCTCCTAAAGGATACAAAAGAACAATACCTACTTATCTTCTCATTTCACAAAGCAGAGATTTTCATCAAAAGTTAAAACTCAAGTTGACATAGCAGAATAATAATGCTTTACCAAGCCTTACACTTTTAGGTTACCAGAGGGCAGCCAGGAAGGTCTTAGGCATTTTTGTTCCATGTTGTGCATTCACTGTAATTCATGTGAAGTGAAAAAACCCTCACAACTGTAGAGCTGCCAGACAAGTAATCTACTGCTTTGCCAGTTTCAGAAGTATTTTAATGGCATCAGGACATTCAGCAATGGCTATAACTACACAGCATGCTGCTGAACACACTTCTGCTGCACTTGTAAGGTACAATCAATCTGCACATGTTCAACAGGTCTCAGGCAGGGTCTTTTCAACTCTTGCTTTATGGTGCTCTGCATACAGTTGAACATTTGGACTTACATTTCTGTGACTCCCTATGCTTATGTTAAGATTCTGCTATGGTCTTTATCATACCAGATCTGTCCTTGCTTGAAGAATATCTTTGCCATTATTCTTCAGTAAGTGGGAAAACCAAGCTGATACATCAGCTCACTTCTATAAAAGATTGCCACGTTAGGGCTAAAGTAGAAAGTAGGAGAGTTTGTATTGTATTTACACTGTTGAATCTGATATCTCAAGCAAGACATTTATATTTAAGACAAAGCCAAAGAAAGAAAACATATAGCCATAAATGCTGTAAAAATCCTCCCTAAAAGCTAAATAAATGCTTTAATATTCCTTATACATAAAGCCGTATATGGCTACAGAGGATTGCACAGAATCTGAAACTTTTATCTAATCAGACCTAGATGGAGTTCATTTTTATTTTGCTTTCAGAGAGGGAAAGCAATTCACATTACCAGTAAGGAAGACATTAATACAGAGTCATAATAGGATCAAAGGGGGTTTAGCGCTGGCTTTAATACTGTTTTGCCATTCAAATAACACTGTTCCCACTGAAGATTTTCAGATATACTTTTCTGGGTTTTTGAGTGAGATTTGAGTGGTAAAATTGTATCCTGGTGACCCTATCAAAGACATTATAATGTTTTTGGCATTCCTTACAATCATACCTTTTCCTATATCTACAACAGTGATGATATCTCTGAAGCCAGCCTCATACTAATATTACAAAAACTCTCAAGCCTCAATGTCATATCTATTCACCTGCCTGTTCTCATGAATAATAAGGATTAAAGTAATTGTATTATACTCACCCTTCATGATAACTTTAATTGCTCTTGTGAACAGACCCATTCTAGGACACTTTGCATCATATTATTGTCCACTCCTACCATCTCATGTGTGAATCCATTCATTTCCACTCCTGCTATTTGTTATGTCTTCCCCAGCTTCTTCAGTGGTTGCTCCATTTACTTGGAAGCTTTCCCTTCCAGCTGAAGGGCAAGCAATGTATGCCCTCCAGAATCACCTCTACTAGAATTAGCAACCAGGAGATATTTGGAAATCTCACTGTGAAGAAGCTGTCACAGAAAATGGTCTTTCTCCAGTGCCTGGCAGAATAGGGACAGTTAGGTATAGCTTCTCATCTTGGAGTCTTTGCATTGAATAAAACCCTCAAAACTCTTGGGCTTTTTTCCTCCTTCACTATTCTCGACCCACACTAAATACAAACAATATGTAGAACATAATTCTTTATACACTAGCTGCTTTTGTTAAGACACTGTTGTACCTCCACGAAATAAGATCTTAATGCACCCAAGCACTCTGCTAAGTCATGGTTGTTCAAAACAGATATTCTGCAACTCCAAATTCTTGGATGTTGCAAGATCCATACTCATTTCTTTCTGATTCAAGCCTGGCCCACACACAAAGAAAACAGTAGTACTGGCTTTGAATCTGCACAGAAATGTACTTTGAAAGTTGTAGTGGAAGGGGAAATAGACCACACTAGTGTTTTAAAAACAACACAAGTAGAGAACCAATTTCTAATGTGTTTGACTTACGGAAGAGTTAATATCTTGGCACAGATTTGAAGGCTGGGACCTAAGGACCTTGTTTAATGAAACATATATAGATGAGCAGTAATTATTGAGTGATACTTTCTGACTTTATAAGTAAGATGAGTACAGACCTGGTAATCACAAAAAAAAAAAAAAAAAAAAAAAAAAAAAAAAAAAGAAAACCTGCTGCATTGCAATATATCAAGATCACCACATTTGCTTTACAGATGCTATACAAAGCCGTTTTTCAAGCTTTTAAAACCAGAAATAACAGATTACTTGTGTGTTCTTCAACAAATGAGGATGAAACTTCATTTTAACAATGAACTCAACAGAACAATAGCTGACAACAAATAAGCTACCAAGGCCCTGAAAATGGCAACTGTCTACTATGTAACTGATATAGATTTGTTTCATTGGAAATTAGCAGTCAGGGAATACTTTTCTCTTGCTCCTACCTTTCTACCTAGCTTGAACGTTCCCTAAGGCAAGGACCATGTATTTAGTGTAAGTATATGCAGCGTTTTGGGCACAATGGACACATGACTACAAATGTAACAGCAAACATAAATAACATCAGTGCCACTGTCAATCAGCTGCACAGTGCGTTACTTCCCTTTCGTAAAGGCAGAAAATATTTAGTTATAGACATTCTTAGGTCTCATGAGGCTATCTAATCTTTTCTTTTTATGTTCCCTATATCAAGAATAGTGTGGCCAGCAGGACCAGGGAGGCGATCGTGCCCCTGTACTCGGCACTGGTGAGGCTGCACCTCGAGTGCTGGGTTCAGTTCTGGGCCCCTCACTACAAGAAGGACATCGAGGTGCTGGAGCGTGTCCAGAGGAGGGCAACGAAGCTGATGAAGGGTCTGGAGCACAAGCCTTATGAGGAGCAGCTGAGGGAGCTGGGGGTGTTTAGTCTGGAGAAGAGGAGGCTGAGGGGAGACCTCATTGCTCTCTACAACTACCTGAAAGGAGGTTGTAGTGAGGTGGGGGTTGGTCTCTTCTCCCTAGTAACGAGTGATAGAACAAGAGGAAACGGCCTCAAGCTGCACCAGGGGAGGTTTAGGTTAGATATTAGGAAAAACTTCTTCACCAAAAGGTTGGGCAGGCATTGACCAGGCTGCCCAGGGAAGTGGTTGAGTCTCCATCCCTGAAGGTATTTAAAGAACGGACAGATGCGGTGCTTGAGGGCATGGTATAGATGGACTTGGCAGTGATGGGTTAACGGTTGGACCCAATGACCTTAAGGGTCTTTTCCAACCTTGACAATTCTGTTTCTATGATTCTATGATTCTATAGGATCACCTGCTCAGTACTCCCATGTTTTTAAGTGTGGGTGACACTAAAATTCAAATCCAAACAGATATACATCACTTCAGGGCAGATCGTGCTTACCACTGATCCAGAATCATGCAGTGATTAAGTTTTTCTTCCTTTTATATAGGACTACCTGGATTCTCCATAATATAATCTGAGTATCAGGCACTGAACTCACCTTGACACTTGGAAGAGAACTAGCTTCTACAGTTAAGTGAGCGGTTGCATATTGTACAGGTTCAAAAGGGGGAAGTTGAAGCTATAATGCTGTATTTGAAAGGGGAGTGATATAGCATGTAAAATGCCCATTTACTTGGCTACCCCTGCTGCTGATTAGAGACATAGATTCTTTAACACTGAGTCTTAATACAAATATCAGACTTCAGTGGACACCCACCCAGGTGCTCAGTACTTAGAGAGGTAAGATAACCTTTTTGTAAATAATGATGCTTTCAAGATGAAAATCAACTCTCACATAGGCTGTGTTGTGTGGGAACAGTGAAGTTTATGCAAAACCTCAAATTCCTAGCGATTACCACCAAATAATATTTATTAGATAACTTTGTGCCCTAAGTTGAAAACGACAGTGGCAGTGCTTTTTGGCACAGTGTGAGGCTAATATCTGTAATTAAGAAGAGCTTAACAAACATTTATAAAGAACTTAGTCTGAGAGTTCTTAAA
Source organism: Podiceps cristatus (assembly GCA_000699545.1). Classification (NCBI taxonomy): domain Eukaryota; kingdom Metazoa; phylum Chordata; class Aves; order Podicipediformes; family Podicipedidae; genus Podiceps; species Podiceps cristatus. The sequence goes on from KL275176.1 coordinate 22,449, forward strand.
AACATAGATGTATCGGCTTTATTATTTGTTCCTTTTTATTTATTTGCTTATTGCCCTGTTTTAGAGTGCCTTTCCCTCTCTGTAACTTCTATGAAGTTTGAGAACTAGCACACATTGTTTACATCAGGCAGCAGCAAAAGCAGGTAAATAAAAAACCCCTGTCTACCTTCACTTCTTCACATGGCTGTGGGAGATTGAATTCATGGACATTGGCTCCATTCCCTTCTGTCGTGAAACCAGCAGAAGTTTCAGCACTAGCTAGGAGCTGCTCCCAGCTGGGATCACAGGTCATTTGCAATGCAGAGCATTGATTCACTGTGTGGAAGGTTTGTCAGGTGTTTGTTGAGTAGATTCCTGATATTGATACACCTTAGTACATCTATTTTTAGATAAATACCATAAAAAGTTGATAAGGGAGCAAAAGAAGCATATTCCTCAGAAGGACTGAGGCAAGGTGTATTTGTGACATTTAACTATTGCATGTCCAGGAAGCAGTTTTTTAGTCTTTATCTGTCCTCATTAAAAATATATAAGTAAATCTGGATCCTCACTTCAGATGCTCTGATTCTCACCTAGGCCTATTATAGACCATATGTTCATTTGCTGTGTGATGTAGGACACTGACCAGCAGTGTGATCCTGCTGTGGAGCTGGAAATGACCTTGAAAAACGTTAAGTCAATGGGCAAGATGACTTAACCTAGGAGAAGCGATAAAAACACCTGCCATTTCATCCTGCCTGGCCTCCTATCTTTTCTGAAAGAGATGTTTAGTTCCTTAGCTCTGTGCTGCTATGTCCAACAACAGTGTGCCTTAAAGCAGGATGTCTGTGAATACCTGCCAGTCTCCATTTCTAAAGAAAAAAGGGTCATTCGGGAGAACGTATGGTGCTTGTGGACATACAACGGATGGAGGATAAGAAGAAAAGTAGTGAAGGATCAGATCCATGGAGGTACTTCAATGATAAATATCTTCATAAATCTCACCCTACATGACTTTCCCAAGGTAGCACAGGAAGTTTATAACAGAGGAAGAACCAAATTTTGATTTTCCCAGTCATGAATTATTGCCCAGCCACCAAAATTTAATGATTTTTAAATGATCCTTAGATAGACTAGATTCAAACTAGTGACCCAAAAGTCAAAATTTCTTCATTCCATTACCATAGGCTTATCTCATTACTGGTCTCCTGAACCATTCAGTATCTACAAAACTATTTAGGAAAAGCAAATTATGTGTGGATATTGCCATACAATAAAAGCCTTCTCATCTGCACCTACAAAATTGCGTAGTAAAATCTATGTACTGTAACCTGGTAGAGAGAAGTTTCTCTTGACCAATATATTTCCTGCTGTAGATGATACAAGAACCCTTTCTTGTCAGAATGTTTCTTCCTCTGTTGCTGTAACATGGCAATGGAAATGCATTATGGAAATGAGAGAATCTGTAAATACATTCTGGTTTTGGAGAGTCCAAATAACAACAGAAGCCTTCCTGAAACTGAAAAAAATAAGTTAAAGGAAGAGCAGAATATGAGAGAACAAACAAAACCCAAGAAAGTTCTTATTTAAGCATTTACAGTTCAAGGTAAATTACCCTGACTTATTCATAGCACAGCCAGATTGTAATATTATGAAACACTTGACTGTAATCAAAGGCCAACAGGATTAGCAGTTGTTTGTAATAATTTTATTTTACACTATAATAGTTATGACAAGTCTAGGATGTTTTTTATTCCAAGCATAAAATGAGATCTTATTACATTCTGCTACACACTGCAAACACAGAAGAAGAATACATTATGGACCTTGAAAAGTACTAATAAAAATGTTCTTTATACTATACAGTCAAGGGGGCGGGGGAAGAGTCCAATCCTGTATAATTAACATGTACAAAAACTCTGTTAAAATTGATAGGGGTTTGTTCTGAACAACAATTGAAGAAGCACGAGTCATAGTTTGGACATTTCAAGTACCTATGGTTACAGAAAATATTCATCTTTTACATGGAAGAGACAAAAAGGTAGTTTATTCTGATGTGTTGACCAAACATCTGCTTAATGCCTTGTGTGCATCTTTTCTGTCAACAGGTAAACTGAGAAAATAAGACTTGGAATTTTCAAGTGCTTTCATGAATGCTTACTTGTCATTACATTTTTAGGAAAAATTTAATCTCTCCCTGGGTTCAAATTGCAGCTTCAAGGGACTGTTCAAAGAAGCTCAAAAGAAGTCATGACTACAATCATCTTGGGAAAATAGCAGAAACCAGATATTTTGCACCATCCTTGAACAGATTCAGGCAGAAAGACCTCTGTCTTCATCTTGGGGATCTATACCTTCAGAGAGGTTCTGGAATAAGCAATTTGTCTTATTAACAACCTCAACTTACAAGACTCAGTAAAAATCACATAAATAATGGTGCTAGCTTATACACGACTCCTTTGCTCTGAGTGATCACTGAGCAATATATGCTAGCAGGCATAAGGTAAGCTTTAAAAAGTACAACCAAAAAAGCTAAAAGTCCTCTGGAGCTGAAACTCCTGGCAAGTTCAGAGGACAAAATGGATAAGCGTGACTTTCACAAGTCAATAAACAAGTATCATTTCGGCAAACCAGAAAGTAAAAAAATACAACAGAACTGAAGTCTCTGAAGCTCTTGATACTCTTGCTGGTTGTGAGTTAATTTGGGTGGAAGACACAACCTTTGAAAATTCTGTAATACAGAAGAGTGGGGAATACTGCATTCCTCCTAAAAAGAGTAAGCATGGGAATGTATGTATTTAAAGGCAATGCACACAACATGGTGGCGGGTGATCTGCAGCAGCAAAGTCCAACTCAGTGTCCAGTGGAGTTGAATACATGACAGCAGGCTGCACTTTTTGCAACAAAATCACTCAGAAGCACAGGCTCCTTGAAGGTACAGAATAGCAGCTAATGAAGAGATCCAAAACTGTAAAGCAAAGGGAGTTTCCCGGTCCAGAAAGAAACTTTCACTAAGCAAAGCCTGTTGTGGATCAGAGTCACGGACTCATGTACTTTTGTAGTACAGTGGAATAATAAAATCTGGAGGAAATACTTTCTTGTAAATTATTGTGTAAATATTGTAAATACAGAAAAGGTGTGCTGTACCTAGTGTTACTCATGTGTGTAACACATGCCTAAACCTCAAAAGCATTTGAGGATGAAAAAAAGCTGCAAAATGTTCATGAGATTTTTCTTGCAGGAATATGTAAATGAAGGTATATTTGCTGCTCTATGATACTTTTCATATATAATTTCTTACCCAGAAGAATACACAGTGTTCATGGAAAAAGTAGTAATAAATGTGCAGTACATTTGTGGATTATGCTTTGATGTCCATCGATACTTTTTTTTTCCTTCCAGCATTCTTTAATTCAACCTCTTTAACTTTACAGGGTTATGGAGATATGAAAAAGATTTACTATGTTGCAGCAAAATATGGAGAATGGATGCATTCCAAATTAATAAAATTAATTCCAACAGCATAAGTAATATTGTGACAGTAATATTGTAAGCACAGACCAAAGCTATAAGGAGTATCATTGTGACAGCTTTTCTGTAGTTAAAGTAGTGATGACAAACAGTTATCATTTATCAGATAAAATCCATGAAAGGTCACTTTAATTTCTCTAAAGGTTGTAAGCACAGACCAAAGCTATAAGGAGTATAGTCCATGTGGTGGATGAAAGCTTTGACAATACCACAGGACATCCGGGAGTGAAAGCCAGTTAGACAACAAGGAAACATTCCCACTAAAATAAATAGCTCAGTTTAGTTACCAACAACTAAAATTACAATATGCAGCAAGTATATTGTAGTTCACTGTGTCACTAACATATTTTCAGTGTTCAGATAAGGGATAAAGGTTAAATTCCTTATATTTAGAGTTGTAGTTTTGTTGCCAAATGTAAAGTATTTAACTATTAAGGCATTCATTTTTCTCCTGCTGTTCTGGTCTGATTAATTCTTATAATATTAAACAGCAATTCATTTTATTCCTCCACATCACAAGTCCAGCTGAAGGAGATAAGTGGCTGATAAAAGATCTCTGAGAACAGTTATAAATTATTCACTTTAAAAGAATAATAAAGCAGCCATGCAGAGCTGAGTAAATCCTCCATATATTGCACATAACTTACTTAGAAACCTTCAGCAAATTACAGTCAATAATCTTCACTGTCAACCTGCTGTTCCCCAAAGTTTTGCACAGAAATTTACCTCTGAAATGCAAATGTTTAATTAGTTTTTAATGGTGAGGTTTATTTTCACTAAATCCGGTCATCTGTCTTGATTATTTTCTCCATTTTCCAGAGTTAACTGGTAATTGTCATTTCAGGAGCTTTCTTTCTACTTCCTTCACTTAGTGAAAATGGTCATCATGTCACCTGAGTAGGGATCCACAATAGGGACCAGCCTCAGTCATTTCCTCTTGGACAGACAGTCCTAGTTGAGCACCCAAGCATGAGGGAGGAACCCGGTACTAAGCTGAGTCGTGGGGTTTTGTCTAAATATATGCATGAGTGAAAAGCAATGTATCTTGCTTTATTTTGATGTAAATAACTGACGCCGGGGAACGGGAACCATTGGCATAGTATGAATTTAGACATTTTATGGCTCTTAGAGCTGAGCTGTGATGCTCATGTTGTCCTGGGGGAAAAAAACAAACAAACAAACAAACAAACAACAAACACTAGCTTTAATTATTCTGAATAGCAATAGTCTCTGCATTTGGTTCTTATGCTGTACTGAAAATATTGTTCAAATTTAATAATAATACTATAGACATTTTTTCATACTACATGTATTTGCCTCCTTTGAATACCTAAGGACAGTGACAATTCTGAAAAGTTCACAAAAAATATTAAATTATTTATTTCTTTTTCCCTTGGCTAGCAACTAACTGAAAACATTTGAAGCAGTGTAATTTCTTTCTCCCATTAAATTTGGTCTAAATAGTAAAAATATTGCAGCTTTCTTACTGAATTGTTCTCTAACAGCTCATTATCGGGCAGACACACTGTTATGGCCTACGTTTCAGTAACCATACTTATGAAATTTAAGTTTTAATGATGCAAACATTATGTATGGTACATGGCACTATCATCTAAACCTAGAGTCTCAGATCAGAGAGCTACAAAGTTTTCTCTAATCTCTGCATCACCTTCTTGTTACATGACCGCCTGAGTGAATTGGGGTTTGACCCTCTGGCCTGGGCAGACTAATGGGAGAGCTCTGCCATGAGGACTGCTCAGATGCTCCTGAGGCCAGCAGGAGCAGCAGGTAATTGGGAGGACTGTGAAAAGTTTGAAAACCTCTGGTTGTTTTGGACATGTGAAGTCCTTTTCACCTGTTGCTGCCAACTAGAAGGACCTTGAGGTCTTTATAACACATGAAACCTCCTTGTCAATTTTTCAGATACCATGGCAACCAGGATAGATAGGTAGATTCTAAGAGTAGAGTATTAGCAGAGGGGAAATGTGGGAGGAGAGCAGGCTACATCACACCAAGGCTCTTGGCTCTACTATAGCTGTCCTATATCCTTCCTGAGACATAAATGTGTACTGCATGAACACTCCTCCTGAAAGAAAAACAAAAGATCCGACAATGAAAATTACATGAGTGAGCATACGAGCATTAGTTGCCAAACTAAATCATAAAAGGATGCAAGAGTATGCTAGCTAAATTGGGTCATTAAATTTATGAATTCTAAAATACCAAATTTTGTTCCAAGCCTGACAAAGCAATGTCAAAGGAATTAGATCCCCCTTTTCATCACACTTCTGAATTATCTTAATATACAGCCAGTAAGAATCTGTGGTAACAGTGAGTTACCACATCTTCCCCCACATCTTCCACAAGTCCAACCATCTAAGACTACCAAACACTGCGTTCTGGAGCCTGAGTAAGGAAAATATGTGTGCCGCATCGAGCAGCAGTCCTGTTCAGACCAGCTGCCACCCAGGGAAATGATCCCCAGAGGAGCAGGCTTTGGTAGAGGAACTGTTTAACACCTGAAAACAGTTGCTAACATTAATGACAGCAGGATATGTCCTGTTCTGTCACCAGCTGAGACCATTGCCATGGTCCCAGAAGCCAACTTACCCATGATGGCAAAGAGTTTGAAGAAAGCTAACAGAAGACCCAGCACTTGACTCTTTATGATTAAGTGGTCTCAGTCTTTAAGAGAACATTATTACAGTGTCACACTCGGTGACAGAGTTGGCTTAATCCCTCAGTACACAATTAACATTTGATGCAAATGCAAGAAAAACAGTTGTTAATAGAGAAACACACCATAATTAGCAATTGCTTGCAAAGGTTGTAATTTAGATACCAAGCTGGAGCCATGGAAAATCTGTAATGGAGCAATGACCTGACACAGTTTAGCAGATTCTATGACTATTTTGTGCATTAGGAAGGAAGAATTACTGCACCTTTTGTTGTAAATGAGCACCAAATAGAAAACTATCATCTCCCTTTCACATCAAGCTTGATTAAGAGACAATCAAAATTGAGCTACCAGCAGATACATGTGATCCTCGGCACAATAGTCAGTTGCCATGGGGATGGGTTCTATAGAAAAGAAATTGCTTGTAAAAATGAGTTGGAGGCCAGTCTCGTTAGAAAGATGCCCTGTATTTGCCCTTGCTGTCAATCTCACTGGACAAGCTGGCAAGGTTTGTGTCTCTAACAGCAGCAGTATGCATGTGCAGGGCAGAGGGCCTTTATTATGTGTGATTTCAAAAAAGTCAAAAGCCTATCATCTGTTAAAGTCAGCAAAGTCCAACAGGCAAGATCCCAAGCAGGGGTTAAGGAGGGGGCAGTCTCCATCCTGCCCGTCTTAGTGACAGAGCACACAGACCACATCAGATGCCCAGGGGTCTCTTGCCTGAGACCTGCACAAACAGAATTAAAGGATAAACTTCCAGATCTGTTGTTCTTAAGCAAAAGGAGTGAAAACATCACCCTGCTGGTGATCAGTTCTGGAGTCCTATACTTTGTTGACTGACTGGTCCTTCTACACTACAGCCAATTAATTATTGAGGATCATGCACCCAGAAGGAATTTTTGATGGATATGTTGTTTGCAAAGAATGAATGGGAGATGAAGCTGGTCTTGCTGCTTTAAACAGTGATTGTTCAAGTGGAAAATTTAAAGTTCAGTATACCTGTTTATGAGGAAACTGACTAAAATATCTTTTTGAAAACAAGTTCTGTAATTTCTGGATTCCTGAGCTGGTGACACTTTTAAGGTGTCTTATTGTCAGAGGGTTGTTTCCCACCTCCAACCTTTCCCTCTTTCTCAAACTGAGCACTCCAAAAACAAAAATAGGGAGTAAATTCAATCCCATCATCACAGTGAAGGAAATTGGGCTTTTAAACACTGATCTTACAAAAGGATGCCTGAGAAGACGTTCATTGTCCCTGTGTTCTGTTTAGCGCTGTGTGGATAGCAGGATAAACTTTTGCTCCTTGCCCTTTCCATCACTTCTCTTTTAATGTGAAATTATAATAAACACAGAGAACATTTTATGAGGGTTTCTGATATATAACATTTAATATCTCACAAACATGTTATCACAAAGCAGTTTATGGAGCAATGCATTATATTCTTGAAGTGCACTGACTTGCAAGTATACATGCCAGACCTATTGTGAAAAGAGCAAGGCTATCATGAATTCTTGTACTACTGGCATTTAAACTGCAATGATTTACTGACTGAAGGTGTATTAGTCAGGGCACTGAGCCGACGCTCCTTTCCTTTGTTGAGCTGTCTCATGGGACCTTTCAAATCCTTTACACAAACATATCAATAAGAAAGGAGCAAGGAAATTACACATCTGTCTTTATGCTCTTCCTCTCAGGTATTCAGTTGTTTCCAGAGAAGACCAGAATAAAAGTCCCATACAGTAGATATCTTGCAAAGGGAGAGTAAGATAAGGGAATTCAAATGCCACAAGAGGAAAAAAAATATTAATTTTCTTTAACTGTTAAATATCCCCCGATGCTATTTGGTTGATTGGGTAGCAACAATCCTCAGTGCCACACAGAAATGTGTTCTTCATATGTTTCACAGTGAAGCAATATGACATAGAAACAAGATTAAAATGTTTCCAGTGCAAATAATGAATCAGAAAAAGCATCACCCTTTATATAACATTATCCCTCAATTTCTACCATGCTGTATGCTGATGTGAAGAATTCGACTTCGGGTTGTGATTTTGCAACTAGTTTTTATCTTTGTATATATGCACAGACACAAAAGAAAATAAGGTTCTTGGTAATCTCCCAGAGATAAAGAGAATTAAGGGACACTAATGACACAAATTTTGCACTATAGAACAGGCATTCTACAAATAGCTCTACCCACCTTTCTCCATTTCCTGCAAATACTCTTCACCAGACTAATACTCCTTCCCCAATGTTAGCAGCAGGAGAAAGCCTGTGCAATGTTCGCCACATTTAGAGAGGCTTTGAAAGAGACAAAGTGTATAGCTGGATAGGAGTCATGTAAAGAGGTACAGATAAGCAGGCAAGATACCCTATATTAGAGGTGAGGTCTCAGGCTTGAGTTGCTAAGCTACTTTTATAGATCTAATACTAAAATTATTAGCTAAATTCACTCAAGTTGAACAGTGACTGGCTATGCAAATTGTAGAGGAAAAATTTACTTTTCTTTGATCTTTAAACATGAACCTAACTACAGAGCTGCAGCCAGATCCCTCAGTTGTAAGGAACAGATTCCAAGTACCAGATGGAAACAAGTTTCAGCAACCCAGTTCATGCCCATATTTTCTGACCTGTGTCCGTCTCTGTTGGTGACTGGCCCACATGGTGAAGATGTGGAATGGAGATGTGCTGTATTTGGCCTTCTACGGTAATTACTTCTGCTGATAAGCACACTGCTTCTCTTCTCTGATTATTTCCAAAGGCAGTGAACAGGTTCAAAGCCTTACATTACTGAACTTTAATTAGGAGACTAGTTTGCATACATTTTAAATGTTAATCACTGTTCAGTGAGCTGGTGAACTTTGATGGGTCACAACCTGCTCACCACTGGAATAGTTTGTAGCTCTCAGTGCGTGTTGGCATTGACACCTGAAGCCAAACAGGGTAGGACAAGTTTGGACAGTGTAGCATCCTCTTCAGAAATGTAGGTTCATTGCAGAGGTAAAGGTATTAAGCAGAGAATTTGAGCTAATTCAAAAATGACTTCTTTTTGAACTGTGCCTTGGTGTCCATGTTTCTTCAGGCATTATCTACTGGCTATAATTTCAGCTAGTAGTTTTAAAATCATAAGCTGTAGCAGATAAACTGCACAAAATTATATTTATTATGCTATGTTTACAATGAGTAGCAATGTACTGAACAGATAATGCAACTCAAATTATGGAGTAAAAGAAATTCAGTATCAGAATAATAACAATTCATTTGCAGCTTCAGTTGTTCTCACCTGGTTTTATATCTTGAAAAAAATTTTTTTTTTAAAAAAAAAAGGTATTTTGAAGGACATGTTTCTACATTTCAATGCAGCCAGGCTGATGAGGAAGGACAAGCACTTGAAAAGTGCAGTTACACAAGGTGCTTAAAGATAGAAATTATTTCCTTAAAGTGTTTAATCATGCTTTCCAGAACCACTTCCTCTGGTGACCTAATCACATAAATCATAGTAAAAGGTTAAAGATGAAGTTCAATTGCACCAAATTATATGTGATAGTTTCTCTGAAATGAATTACTTTCCATTAAAGAGTGAACACATCCCACTAAATACCCATATTCTTTGTATGGCCTCTGGACTGAAAGCTGATACTCTGTCACACAGTTGCATGGGTTGACTTTTTGCCTCCTTAAAACTCTGCTACATGGGAAAATAACAACCAACCAGATAACCATTTTGTTCTAGAAAGCAATCACTTAATTACTGCCTTACTCTGTGCAATGAAAACGTTCCATGTGACTTATGATTTCTGTAGAAATTCCTTGAAACTCTGCTTGTTTTACAGTGAAGGAAACCGAAGCGTAGAGGTAAAATGAGAGAGCACAAAGCTGGGAGATCCGCCAGTCCTAGACCTATGGACTGCACTGTCTTCTTCCTCCAGTCCCCCAAAAGAGATGTTTCTACTGCAAACTTCTTATCCTTATGCATTTATTTTGGGTGACATCAATGTGTTTGCTGGGTTAAAGTTTGGAGAGCTAAAGTCACCATGCTTCCAAGGAACTAGTGAAAGACAGCCACCAGATTGTGCTGGCTGTAGAGGATACTAAACAAGTGCAGTCCAGCTGTCCTCTCTGGACAAAACATTTGCCCTGACTAGGGAGTAATCAAAGAAGAAAAAAGACTCCATTCATTTAAAAGTTGATACTGCAATAAAAGATGAGGGGAAACAATAAGACAGAGACGGCAAAGGTGTTACACTGCCCCTACATTTAAACGCAGAAACAACATAAACCTGAAGAAGCTTTCATTGCATACCTATTAGAAAATATTGGATACTAGCCAAAGGTTTGGGCAGCTGCAGAGTAGGTTGCAGATACACAAAAGGTAGCGGAAATTATGTGATGTTATGGCAGAAATATATCAGCTAGACGGGTATTCTATAAGATCATCCCCAAGAACGGTTTAACAATCTTAATATTCAAAATACAATCTTTAGATTTAAGGGTTGGCATTCAGACTAAGAAAACCGGACAGGGTTCATTTCTCTGATAAATGCTCTAATTTCAGATTCTCCTCTCATGAAGTAAACAGCATTTTATCGGTTCAGATAATGGTGTATAACAAAAGAATCCTTTAAATGTATGCTTTAAAGAAGTCCATGTACCTTAACACTTTAAACGAACAAGGTCAGTTTAAGACATTAGTGAGGCATTTGAAGTAATATTTCTTTATAACAAACTTCTGTAAATTTTTGCACCATAAATTGCTATGTAAAAAAGATCCTAGGCCAATCTTTCCATAAAATTGGTACCAGATAGCTGCATTATAGGAAAAACCAACACATATAACCACAATTTTTTCAGGCCTAATTGCAGCTGAAATTTTTGCCATCTAAATAACAACAGTACATGTGAAAATCAAGCCAACATGCAGGCAAACAACAAGTTCTCTGCTGGTAGCCTGCTAATTACAAAGCAGTTTCACTAGAATACTGTAATACTTAGCAGTTAATTAGGACTTTATAATGTAGCTTTGATAGCACTACTTGAACTTAATTATGAAAGAGGTAACAGGCTTGTCCCCACAGTAAAAAGAGTAAATACATCATTCCAGAGGAAATCATATTAAGAAATAAAATAAATTTAATTGTCATGCAGGTAGTAAAATTAATACCAAAGGCAACAAAGTTCATACCAAGTTAATAGTGTTTTTAAAAGACATCACATTTAGTAAGATATTTAAACTGTCCACAGCTGAAAATATGCTAGTCTTAGAAAAAATCCTGAGAAGAACAAAAAAGGATTGTGTATCGTCACCCATCAGAATTTCAGGTTTTGTGTGAATTGGCACATCTGTGTGTGTGGGTAAGGGAGGGCACAGTTATCAACACCCCGAGCCAGTGCTGAAGAATATGCTTCTTGAACGTGCTTGAGCAAGGTGGTCACAAAATGTGCAACTCTTCCACCTCTGCCATTCTGACCGTGGTCTTGCTGTTTCTGCAGGGGAAGCTGGATCCAGCTATGGGGGTTGCATTGAATTGTTTGGGACAATTGTGACTACATGACATTTCCTGGAAGCCTAAGGACTTTGTGGGGACATAGTTATTTGGACCAGGTTTTCCTCACAAAGAGGAAGAAATCTGGCAGTACGAAAGGCAGTTGTATGTTTCAGAAATGATTGGAAAGGAAGGGGAAGGGGAAGGGGAAGGAGAAGGGGAAGACGGGAAGGGGAAGGGGAAGGGGAAGGGGAAGGGGAAGACCCACCTTCTGACACTTTAATACCTCCAGTGATCTGCATCGTTTTCCAAGAGGGTTTCCAATTATAGCAAGCACTTCTGCTTTAACTTTTGTGTGAGTTTGTTTTGACTGTAGAGGTATTACCTTAAGAGTCAAGAGACATACTCAAGTATAAACAAGCATGTTGGAACTAGCGGTAGCATCACCACAAAGGTTACTTCTGGAGATGAGTTTCCTTCAGCATTATAAAACCTATAAACATAAGTCATGGTTCCTTGGTGGTTATGCTTTATGGCATGAACTTGTCCTACTTGAAAATGGGCAACATGTCATTCAAACAGATGCCTGCAAGCATGGGTAGCCACAACATCATGAGCAAGTAGATGCAAAATAAGAAGTTAAAAGTTAAATTTGCATGCATTAATATCTCAGCATCTGAACATCCTGATCTTTATGGTCCCTGATTAAAAGACAGACTCCCCATGAGCATTTAAGCTGGGATACATAGTCTTAAAAGACCAAGAATCTTTCCCATGTTTATTTGAGGAAATGTTTACCCAACTTCAGTCAGGAAGAGCTGGTTGAATGCAGGCTCCTATTTCAACATATCTGCACATACTAACCAAATCAAACAATTGTGCCTTCTTTTCAGCTTAACTGAGCAGACTCCAGAACACCTGATTAGGTTTTGTAGCTCAGCACATGGAGAAAACATGGGCAAGGTTTGTTTAGAGAGTATTGTTGGCTGACTTTTGTCATTAAAATTAAGCATAGTGTCAGCATTAATTAAGGTATGACAGAGAACACTTCCAGTCCTGCTAGCCAAGAGTCTCAGACCCAAACTAGCCAGCTGCAAACCTCCTCAACAGACTAAATGCAACATGCCAGATGCACTGAATCCTGGCCCTACTGAAACCATACGACACCGTGATCATTTCAGTGAGCACTGCATTTCTCAGCTGAGTTCAGCTATTTTAAGATTATGTTTGAATATGGAATTTCCCAGATTCACAGCCATTCAGGTGCAGCTGAGCAGAGTACAGATCACTTTTCAGAGAGAGATCTTTTCCTCCCTGTTTGATGAGCTGTTTTTTTCAGTGGCAGTATGACAGTGAAGGCCCTTATACAGCAGGTCAATGATCAGGTTGAGAACTGGTACTGAAAAACAAGTAATACTGTAAGCTGTAAATAATGCATTTGATCCAACTATAGTTGCCTTCACATAAGGGTTACAATCCTGAATTTTGCTTCCGTTTCAAGTAGAAAACTTGAAAATAGTGAGCACCCAGGCTTCCCCATTGACATTGCACATCTGATGTATTTGCACAGCCTTTGCACTCACATTTTTTTTCAGACAAATTCAGACAAATATGCACTCATTATGCTCCAATATCATTAGGCCCTGAAAAGACCATGTTTAAGGTAATGCAGAAAACGCTACCAAGAACATTATGTCAGGTTAGTGATGTGGCATGGCTTTCAAACTGGTGTTTGTTCCTGTTAGTTGGCTTTGAATGTAACCACAGAGAGAGCAAGAGAGACTACAGCTTCCAGGAAGGAAGACTGCCAGCATCTCACAGCAAGTGACTGACGTGTACACCCTCATTTTTGAACCAGACCTTAAACAAGCCAGTGGGGCAGGCACTGCCCTTCCACACCATGTTCGCTCCTGTGATCACCAGTGAGAGTCTCTTCATTGTATTCAGAACCTCCCTTCACAACTGAAAGCTTTTGAGCTTCCAGAACATTAGAGACAACCTAAAAATATGGCTAAACATTGTCTTTCCTGAAGAGCCTCAGGCTCCTTTACCCCCTAATTCAAAGTGAAGAAAGCAGCAGCCAGCACAATACACACTCTGCAAACTTCTCTTAAGGCAATTATAATGCCAAGAAGGGGCAAAATGAATGAATGAATCTCAGGAAAGAGGATTCAGGAGATTAATGGTAGGTAGTTAGCTACCTACACGTTGTGCTATATTATGCTGCCTGGCCTTTATTTCATGCTTTCAGTGTAATTTTTTCTGTAATGTGGCTCAGGCAGTAACCTAACTTCAGGAAGGTAAAATTTCTGTCCCTGCTACTGAAACTCTTTTCATTTTAATTCCCTCTTCTCCAGTCACATGTAAGTAAATTTCTCTGACTATTTCAGAAGTACTTCACAGTGTCACTAGAACTGCAGGACTCAAAAGATTCAGAATTCACATGCACTCAGGCTGGGAGACACATACCTGTGCAGCCACATATCCCAGCGCTGCAAGAGGACAATGTGATTCCTCCACCTCTACAGCTATATTCCTATACCATCAGGGCCTTCATTCTAATCTTCCAGTGTAAATACAACTTCCAGCCATTCCAGTGGCATCATATCCATGTGAAGCAGGAAACTTGGCTCTAAATGGCTTGTGTTCCCTTCAAAAAGAAAGGATGGAGAGGCTTGTCCTTTGCACACCTCTCTGTAAAGCCCCTGTTTAACAGGAGCTTTTACCTGAAAAGATAATTCTCCAGACCCACCAACTTCAACACCATTGGCAGCAGAATATAATTTTTGACTGTTGGTTCATTGCTATGTTGCCACTTCAGGGTGGGGGATGGACCTTACCAGGCGCTGTATGGCAGGCAGAGTGCCCAGAAATGGCCATTGTACACATAAGAGATCTCTGCACATATGGTATTCCGTCCTTGCCTGCTGCTGCTCCGAACGTATTATGATATAGCAACAAAAGGTCCAAGATGCTCTGGGTTCATCAGATCAAACTGGGCTCTAAATGGGATCATATATGCGCAGTGATCCTAGTCTAGCAGTCATATATGTGCACATTCATTACATCCAGTGATGGGAATATATGGAGACTATTGCCTTCAAATTAGGTAGCTGGAATGGCCTTTGCACTTTGTGTACAAAACTGTGATGCACTCGAGATCTAAAAACACAAAAGTAGTATACAAAATCTAGCACAACAGGAAAAAGGAGTTCTTGGGAGAACTGTTTGTGGGAATAACGGCTTGAGGAAGCATGTCATATAACACTTCCCATGTTCTGCCAACCCGTTTTATAATCAAGTAAACATTTTGTACTACATCCTTTCTGCTGATGTCTTGTCTTATACTTGGCTTGCAAACCCTTCACTACAGATTTTTTTCTTTTTGTTCTGAGTCATCATAACAGCCAACACAACGAGTACAGGCGTTGACTAAGCTGGCAAGACACTATTTGTTTTAACATTGTGACAATTTGTTGTTAGGTGTAACACATGCTGAGGCTCAAAACAAAGTGCATATCTATGTGTTACTCCAGTTCTCTGATGAGCTAGAGTCAGCTTGAAAACTCTGGACTCACTTATATCACCTCAGGAAATGATGTTTAAGACAATGCTCTGTACCTCTCCCAGTGCTGTCTGGCTTGGTGGCTCAGCATGTTATGTACGATTTTTATTCCAATATCTCTGTTGTGGTTACATCTGAAACATATTTTTCCTCCATTTTATGTGTCTATCCACTCTGCCTCTCATGCTACAATGCAGCTGAGAGGATATTCACTACGATGCAGGGGAGCAGGAAAAAATCTGTGTATCTTTTAAATCACCACAATATGTCTTAATTAAGTCACTAGTATATTGAGCAAATACTTGTCTTTAACTCCGATTGACTGTAATGGAGGGTAAGGGGCCACTTAGCTTTAATTTGAAGTATTCGATAGACAGAAGGACTGGACCTTACAGACTTCATCCTACTGCAGGAGACAAGGACAGTTTATGTCATTAAATAGAGTGGGAGCTGAACCAAACTCCAGACAATCCATCGGAGGTCATTTAGAATGGAAGATCACTTCATTCACATCTCCACCTCAAGCTGTAACCAACAATAAAAACACAAGTTTGCAGTCCGTGAAAAGAACCCTACATAAGTGAATTTAAATCAAAGGACCGTGACAACTGAAACATATGGGGATAAAGTGGGTCAAAACATATCCCAGATAATGCAGCTTGTTTCCACACTGTCCAGAGGATTTCAACAAAATGTTTGCCTTTTGGAGATACAGAGTTGCTAAAATTTGAGCAGTGTCACGATAAGTACAAACATCATTTCTTGACTCATTACATGCTGCTTCAGAAACTAATTCTTTCTACTCAGTTGAGGGTAATAATTTTATTGGAAAAGAGGAGTGTGCTTTTCTTATTCCAAAATGTTACATTCTATTCCATTTTAAAGAGAAAAAAAGATAAGAGATTACCCTATAGGTATATCCTAGTCTTCAAAGAAGAATGTTATGCCATCTCATTCTTCCTGGTGTTATTAGGTTCGGCAATAGATTCTAGGTGAATGACATCCACCTACAATGATCAAGTTATAGCAGAACTCATTAATTAAAGATGGGGTCTGGTTTTATTCACTTCTGGTGTTAGTTGAATAACCTGTGGCATTTCTTTAACAAGAAAAAGGTATTTCTTGCCTCTTCTAGTAAAAGAAGAGAAAATGTATGTGCCATACTCTTATATAACCATAAATCAGAATAGCTCCGTGGGTATCCAATAGAGTATAACTATTTCTAGCTAAGAACCATATACACCAAAACACAGAATAGTCTTGTACGATCACAGAGTTTCTACTTGCTGTATTGAAAAAAGTAGTATTTTTTTCTGTGTAAAAGATAACTGATTTTCAACTTGTGGTATTCCCCTCAACAATTTTTTTTTTTTTTTAAGCAGCAACCAATTTGCAGATTTGCACAAGAGTTTAGATTTGCAATTACATGACAAAGAGGATATTTTGCCATAGTTTCCTTCAGCAAATATTAGTAGCTTAAACATATTTTTTACACTCATTTTAAACCATATCAGCACACATTTTGTGCCACAGAGATCCTGACTTAAAATCTCTATTCATACTAATCAAAGCCAAATTCATTTTTAGTTCGTTTAGTTAGTTTTCCTGAAGGAAAGTGCATTTGGTAGAATTGGCAAGTCGGATTCCACTCTTGTTTATGTCAATTCAGAGTATTATAATGAAAAACAATGGCATTTTTTTTAATTTATAGCAGCATCCATGGAATCAACCCATGGCTCAAAGAGTTTTACTGCTACTCTTTAAGCATGACTAAGTATAAATATAAAAACAGATTTAAAAAATCTCATTGACTGTGTCTTTTAACCAATTAAATAAGCTATGTGTCTTAATAGAGGAAAGCCCACCTCCACAATCAAATTCTGCTCTCTGCATCTTAGAAAAGTTTTGTAATTTTGGTTTGATCGCTGTGGCTTAACCTTATCTGTCATTTTAAGCACAGACTTTGTAACAGTCTCATTTTTCTATGGACAATGGGTTCATTACTAAATATTTTCACCACCTACTTATTTTATTTTACAACAGCACACTGCTCCCTAGCTGCCTCCTCCAGTAACAGTCACCTTAAGTATAAACAGGTATAACTGACATTACAATGAGATGCATAAATTAAATACAGCATTAGCTTTTGCTGGCTTTGCTAAAATATGTTTCAGAACCAAATGGGAGGGACATTTCTGACTGCCTTCCCAACCCTGCAGTGGGATTACTCTGGTGTAGGTTTTTGCTTCCTTATACATCAGTCGTTGTGTCACTAACACATCATCAGCTGGAAAAAAATTCCCTCAAACAATTGCAGACTGCTGCAAAAAAGTCCAACAGCAGGGTCCATTAACATAATTCCACCACTTGACATACCAATAGTATCTATGTTAGCTGTATTATTCTCCATATATGCACATAGGTAGGAAGGCAGGTAGATAGTTAGGTATGTAAATAGACATATATAGGTAGATTAATTTATATATTCATTCAGCATTTCTATTTTGCAACAGATCAGCTAGGATTTGTCGGTATTTAATGGTTTAATGCATCTGGTACATCTTTGCTGTCCTGGTAAAGTGTTTTTATCTCAACCCACAAGTTCTCTCTCTCTGATTCTCCTCCCCACTCCACCGGGGTAGGGGGGAGCGAGTGAGCAGCTGCATGGTCCAGTTACTGTTTGGGGTTAAAACATGACACTCATGTAGAGAAATTAATGTAAAAGAAAATAAGTTCCTATTATATCCAGTAGAAAAAGCACCTCAGATTAAATATGTCATCTAATTTACTGCTCCAAGCAGAGAACATTAGTGTTCAAATCTTAGAGACACTTTGGTGAGCAGATATGAGCTTTTCACTTTGGTCCCTCACAACAGGTGTCCTCTGAATTTTTTTTTGAGTAGAACATCATTACCTTAGAGAGTTTTGGAAGAAAGTGTTTTAAGAAGCTGCATGCTGTTCTGCAATATTCAATATATCATTTTCTATTAGCTTTCGGTCGGTCCCATCACATCTTTCCATTCTCTGCTGTTTTAGTTTGTTGCAAGGCTGCCACTACTGAGGGGGAGGGTTACTATAGCTGTTCACTACATGAGAAAATGAAGTTTTCTAACCTTGAAATTGGGATGCAGCCAAAATGGACCTGACTTCTACGTTCTCTTTTTTTTTTTTTTTTTTTTAAACCGGTGGTGCTCTGCCATCTAAAAGGACAAGTTCAATTTCCCTTCAATTCATCCCTGTTAGCGTGGCCCTGAGCAGAATTAATAAATCCACCTATAATTTATTAAAGTCTTTCACTGTTCTCCACTCAACCAGCTCACGTGGCATGTACTTGTAAAAAATGATTCTGTCACCTGGAATGAGAAGATACAAATAATGGACAAAACAGGATCGGAGTGACTGCATTTAATGACTAAACTCCCAAGAAGCTTTATGGCAGGCATCACAAATACCCGCATGTTTCACTACAGCTGAAATAAAGCACTGACTCAAATGTGACTGCTGATCCTCACCTTAATTAGTAACATCTTTAAATTAGAAAAGCTTCATGAAATAAGGGGTCTGCACCTTGCTGAATGACAGGACATAGCTCTTGAGAGAAATCAATGAATCACTATGAACCCAAATCTCTTACAGGGATCAGAAAACAAGTAGAAGCACAAACAATATCATGCTATTACCTAATGCTGTATCACAAGTCTGTAATGGAGATTATTCTTGTGCCACACTTTCTTCTGTGACACTTTGGACCAGCAACAGTCTTCTCCTTGCAATTAGTCACTTGTCAATATGAGAAGTAGGAATGCGGCCTCCAGCTTATTCAGCATTTATACTGCCAAGAAAAAAAAAAAAAAAAAAAAAGGAAAAGGTCAAGATAGAGTGGATGAGAATTTAATATGTAGTAAAATAACGTGACATAGGATATTCATCTGGGAGCAGATGTTTTTCCCATGCAACAACATTAAAGATGCGAAAGGCAGCACTGAAAAAAAAGGGAACAGACTTTTGGAGAGGTACCCAAATCAGAAATGAGTTGAATTACTTTGTATTCAACCTAATTCACAGTGATGGTAAGGTTAATTTATTGTTTGTTCAGTGGCTATATTTCACATTATGCATAATGGACATGGTTACCTTTGTGCTACATGCCATAAAAACAAACAAACAAAAAAAAAAAAAAAAAAAAAAAAAAAAAAAAAAAAAACAGAAGGAAGAGCTTGCTGCAGAGAAAAGGGTGTTACACTGCTTGTTTGAAATAAAGGACAATAACCCTGTCCATGAAGCATGAGGGGTGTCATGCCTGTTAGAAGAATTTTTTGACAGATTCAGGAGTAAGAGGATAAAACCCCAAATCACTTTACAAATACACATTCTGTCTAGCTGATCTGATTTTAAGTTCAGTACTAAAGAAAATTGGAATAAATTAAATCGAAACACAAGAAAGAAAGAGAGGTGCTCATTGTGCCCCTGCAACTGAAATGTCTTGAAAACAGACCTCAGGGTTGAATTGGCTTGTACTGGCTTTCAAAAGAAAGTTCCATCAGTCCTACAACAAAAAACAGAACATAAGTGCTGAATAGTGAACTTCTAAGTTTTCTTCTTAAATAACTGAATGAAATGACGGCTACATCATGTCATTCATGTTTGCTTAGACTGCTCACAGTGAAAGGTAAAATCAGCTTTAACTTCAGACTCTCCCTGAAATCTCCACTTAAATACAAGCTTCTTGCATCTAGTTAAAAATAGATGTTTTGCATCTCTTCATTAAAGCGATTTACTTGCATATGTGCTTGATCTCTATTTATCATGGAAATTTCAGGAATAAATATATATATCCCTTTTTAGAACTTTTTTTCTGTTAAGAAATTACACTTCAGTTCCAAAGGAAATTTTACTGTTGGGATTTTTGGAGGTTTTTACACAATTAGGATTTGGGAAGTTTTGCTGTACATGATTTCTTTCAATTAAAAAAATTGTCAAGATTCAATCATGCATTTCTTTTTTCTAGGCAAGTAATGGATGATACTGTCAAGAATCACAGAATCACAGAAATGCTGAGGCTGGAGACACCTCTGGAGATCATCTACTCCAACTCTCTCAGATCACAGCAGGATCAGCTAAAGTAGGTCATCCGGGATTATGTGCAGTCAGGTTTTGAATATCTCCAGGGATAGAGAATCCACAACCTTTCTGGAAAACCTGCTCCACTCTTTGACTACCCTCACAGTAAAACAGTTTCATCTTGTATTTAAATGTACTTTCGTGTATTTCAGTCTTTGCCCATCCTGTCATGGGGCATCACTGAGAAGAGTCCGGCTCCATCCTCTGCTCCTCCATCAGGTATGTGTACTATGGATAAAATCTCCCTGAGCCTTCACTTCTGGAACAGTCACAGCTTTCTCAGTCTCTCTTCATTTCAGAGATGCTTCTATCTCTTCACCATCTTTGTGGCCCTCTTCTGGAGTCACTCCAGTATGCCTGGTCTCTCTCACACTGAGGAGGCCAGAACTGAACTCAGCACTCCAGAGTAGAGGTGAAGAATCATCTTCCATCCATCATTTATCAACATTTCCTGATTAACAGGGGAGGTCCCAGATGACTGGAGGCTTGCCAATATGATGCCCATCTACTAGGACAGGCAGAAGGAGGATCCAGGGAATTACAGGCCTGACAGCCTGACCTCAGTGCCAGGGAAGATTATGGAGCAGTTCAACTTGAGTGCACTCACCAGGCATGTGCAGGACAACCAGGGGATCAGACCCAGTGTTGTTGTTTAACCCTGAATGGTAACCAGACCACACAGCTACTCACTCACCCCTCCCTTCCCCGGTGGGGTGAAGAGGAGAATCGGGGAGGGGGGGAGGAGAGAGAGCTCGCTCACGGCTTGAGATAAAAACACTTTACAAGGACAGCAAAGGAGAAGATAAAAATATATTAATTATAATGATAATGTATAAGGATAATAGAATATATGAAATGAATGATGTACAATTTCTCACCATCCAATGACTGACACAGCCCGTCCTGAGCAGCAGTCAGGGAGCAGGGATATTCCCCTGCAGCCATCCCAGAGCAGCAAGTGCCAGAGAGGGAACAAACAGCCAAATAAATGAACAAACAGGCCCAAATGAAAACAAAACAAAAATCAGAGAAGAAGGAAACATGAACAGAAAACAAACTGAACAAGCAGCCAGAACCGGGGGGCAATGGCTGACCCTCACTTGTACCAAGTATGCCGTCTATGGCATGGAATACTCTCTCTGGCCAGTTTAGACCCACTACTCTGGCTGTGCCCTACCAAGAGCAAAACCTGGGAAACTGCAAGATGTCCTTGATAGTTCAGCAGCAACAAACAACAGCAGTGTGCTGTCACCATTTTTCATATATTAAATCCAAAACACAGGAGCTGCTGAAAAGAAAACTAGCTCCATCCTGGCTGAAACCAGGACACCCAGCCAACATGGGTTCATGAAAAGCAGGTCTGGCTTGACAAACCTGATCTCCTTCTATGACCTAGTGGATGAGGGAAAGGCTGTGGACGTTATCTATTTGGACTTTAGCAAAGCCTTTGATACTGTCTCTGTCAGCATTCTCCTACAGAAGCTGGCAGCTCATGGTTTGGATGGGTAAACTCTTTGCTGGTTAAAAAACTGGGTGATGGATGAGCCTAGACAATTGTGGTGAACAAAGTTAAATCCAGTTGGCAGCTGGTCACAAGTGGTATCCCCCAAGGCTCAGTTTTGGGGCCAGTCTTGTTTAATATCTTTATCAGAGACCTGGATGAAGGGATCGAATGCACCCTCAGTAAGTTTGTAGATGACACCAAGTTGGGCAGGGGTGTTGATCTACTTGAGGGTAGGAAGGCATCGCAGAGGGATCTAGACAGGCTGGATCAATGGGCCAAGATCAACTGCATGAGGGTTAACAAGGCCAGGTGCTGGGTCCTGCATTTGGGTCACAACAACCCCAGGCAATGCTACAGGCTTGGGGAGGGGTGGCTGGGAAGCTGCTGGGTGGAAAAGGACATGGGGTGCTAACCATGAGCCAGCAGTGTGCCTAGGTGGCCAAGAAGGCCAACAGCATCCTAGCTTTTATCAGGAACAGTGCGGCCAGCAGGAGAAGAGAAGTGATCATCCCCCTGTACTTGGCACTGGTGAGGCCGCACCTCGAGTGCTGGGTTCAGTTTTGGGCCTCTCATTATAGGAAAGACATTGAAGTGCTGGAGCGTGTCCAGAGCGTGTCCAGAGATGGGCAAGGAAGCTGGTGAAGGGTCTGGAGAAAAAGTGCTGTGAGGAGCAGCTGAGGGAACTGGGGGTGTTTAGCCTGGAGAAAAGGAGGCTGAGGGGAGACGTCATCACTCTCTACAACTACCAGAGAGGTTGTAGTGAGGTGGGTGATGATCTCTTCTCCCAAGTCACTAGGAAATGGCCTCAAGTTGTAACAGGGGAGGTTTAGATTAGATATTAGGAAACATTTCTTTACCAAAAGAGTACTCAAGCATTAGAACAGGCTGCCCAGGGAAGTGATGGAGTCACCATGCCTAGAGGTGTTCAAAAAATGTATAGACATGGCACTTCATGACAAGGTTTAGTAGGCATGACGGTGTTGGGTTGACAGTTGGACTTGATGATATTAAAGGTCCCTTTCAACCTTAATGATTCTACAATTCTATGATTCCTTGTCATCCTGGCATCTGTCCTTTGAATGCAGCCCTGGATATTATTGGCCACCTTTGTCACAAAGGCACATTGCTGGCTCATGGTTAACTTTGTGCCCACCATGACCCCACCAGGACGTAGGAATATTTTATGTGTTGTTCTTAATTTTATTCCTCCACTTCTTCTGTTTCCATTTTTTCCCCTCCCCATTGTAGTTAGGAAAATATACTGAGAGCCAAAAAGTTAGGGATTCTAAAATTTCTAGGAGTTTTCATGAAATAAAGGGGGATTTACGAATACAGTGTGGTGTAGCTAGTCCCTTCACTCTCTCCATGGACAAGGCTTTAGACTTTGTCTTCTTCACCTGCTACTGCAGGTCTCCGACTAAAATACCTTCCCTTCTCGAAACATTCC